>JALPQI010020979.1:0-19453 GCA_025490895.1 Thaumatotibia leucotreta
CAAGTTTCAAAACGACTAAATAGGCAAGTTGAATTATGAGAAAATGGTTAAAAGAATGATAATTATCAAATATCATGTACAAAGAGTCACGTTAAAGTGTATTAAATAAACAATGACGGATACTACCACCACGTTTATGCTAGGAATTATGAGCGATATGGAACCATACTTTGGGGTTAAATGACAAAAATCAACTTTTAATAGAACTGAGAACATTCTAATGTCGAAAGCCATTTAGAAATTTCATTGTTATCGTCAAACACGGAAAAACTCTCCACTTTTTATCTGAAAAGTTAAACACGACGAAATTCGCTTAAAAAAAAGTTAAAACGCTTCAAAGCGCCAGTCATAAGTAACAGTTATATTAAAATTCCAAAAGGGAGAAATATTCAAGTGCTTACAGCTCACAAAAAGCTTTCCTTGCTTTTGTAGACGAACCCCCAGTCTGAGGCGGAAGTTTTTTGTGACCGTGGGGCCAAATTGCTACCTATACCAGCAATTATACTATTATTACTGTCGAGCAGGGGTCGTAAACTGGTAAAGTACATTCGTAAATGTTTACGTTTTCTGGCGAGATGGAAAATGTTTCCATGACATTACGATAGTCCAGTGTTAGATACTGCGAATATAATGTTTTTGCGGTTTTTTATTCAGTAATTTGAGTAACCTCATTTGTACATAATGATAATAGATGAAAGTCTATACGTTCGTGCTTCTTTGAGTTTATAATATGAACGGTCAACTAATTGGAAGCTAAGGCCACGAAGGAAGGAATCATGTCAAAGTGACACTGTAAATAAAATAGCAAAAAATATCATACAATTTTGACATAATTCAATAGTCTAGGATTTCGATTAGTTAAGTACGTGTTGGTATATCAAATCGGAATTAGAAGGGAATTCGAAAGTACTGTTGACACAACAAATGACACAACATTTACTAAGAAAAGAGTTGTTTATAGATATAGTGAGTGATATGAATACTTAATAGTTTATAGATTTTGAGTGATAAATTAATCTATTCTCTCTAAGTCTCTGCACTTAAACTGAAATGACTATGAATATATCGTAGATTGACTTATACCTACTATACACTGCTGTGTCAACAGTATTTTTAAATCGCATTCTAATTGCGGTTTTATATTACATGTTTATCGTATGGAAGGCTAAATTTGATAAGAAAAACATGAAGAGATAGTTAGGTACTTAAATAAACATACATAAAAATATGCCGATGTTAAAGTAAAAATAGTGTTCAACATTGTGATTGTAATGACAATGTGAAGTGTAAACTTGTCTTATATATACATGCACAAAATTACCTTTGAAATTAAAATTAATTTAAAACAGTTTTTAACTGTAAGTTCATTTTGTCACGTTGTTCACAAATATCTGAGCAAGCCTTTATTTATCATGATATATCATTTATTTGTACTAACTATACATTGTCAGCTTTTGGAGCATTCCATGAAAACATCTACTTTTTGTCGCTTACGACTCACTATGGTAGCTATCCTAATAAAATATGCTAGCTTCTAGGAAACACTGTCAATCTTAAAGTTTATTATTATGCCGTAACTCAGCTTACTAATTTAATATTTCAAAAGTATTGAAAAGACAGTGTCGCTTACGACATGTTTTCATGGAATGCTCCTTTTACATAGGTATATTAGCTAAATATTTATGAACAATTAATGTCATGACATTAGGCATTTCATGGCGTTAGATTACACTCAACCAATTAGCACCCAAAGGCATATTATAACCTTGTCAAAATGACACGTAGTATGAGATTACTCAGAATTTGATTTATAGCGTCACTTTGACGGTTGGTTCTTGAGTGGCTTGTTTCAATTGGTTAATTGTACATGTTCAGATATTTCGGAACACGGGGCCGCTTTGATATACAGTGTGTTAACATGATGCAGGCTTTTATTGAAACCGAAGATTGAGATGGAGATTCTAAGCCAAACCATGAGCATCATTTCATTAAAATGTCTAATTTTAAACGTAATCATTTTTCTAAGAAGTCCAGTGAGAAACAAAGTACTTCAAAATGAATCGGTAATCGCAGCCACTCGCAGCGTTTGACAAGTAAGCAGGACACGCGTTACATTGATCGATCGAAGGAAACTATAGTAGATTGTGTCACAAGGGATCAAAATGGTATATTTCCGGCGTGGGCGTATATTGCTGAAATAATCGTAAAGGGAGCGACGGATTCCACAATTGAATCCCGACAACCGTAGGAAGGGATTCTAAAGTGGAATCCTGAGCGTAATGAAGGATTCAAGCGTTAACGCCCAAGACGAAATAATTTGATACCGTGTGTTGTAAATAATCGATTCTGAAAGAATTTTTTATCAATTACGAACGTACTGTTTTGTTATTTTTTAGGCTGGCAATAGAAAGTCCTTGAACAAAAAAGTGCCACTTTGATCCCTCCTAGCAGGGAAGAAAAGACCCGTATTCGAATAGAAGGTGTGAAAAATTAATTGTACAGTTCATTTAAATATTTGTCAACTCTTATTACTTGAAAACGATTGCCAGTAATGCGTATTATTACCCATTTTCGTAAAAGCCTGGGTCATGGTAACATACTGTATTTGTAGAGACCGTATTTATAAAAGGGGGTAAAATGCATACATAGATTAATAATGTAATTTAATATGAATACTCACATGTGTAGTCCCAACTGTCTTGGTCGTTTTTGAACACGTTCAATCTTTCGGGCTGTAACAAGAAATTAATAATTAGTTGAATAAAACACAAATAAAAGTACTTGACAATAAAATTAATAAGGCTCTTAGAATAAAACATATGATTTGCGCTAATATAGCTCAGTCACACATAAAGATTAGTAACCATCTCTTTGCGGACATTACAAATTAAAGATAATATTTTTTTGTATACAAGGTTGCCTTTTTTAGGCGCTAGTGCAAGAAGTGGCACATTTTACGTCAGGTTCAAAACTTCGGAGGGCCACCAGATCAGATATGATGATCTGATGAGATTCTGTACTCTAAAACGTCGTACGAGACACGTGCAAAAAGGAAATCGTGTCGATTCAAAACACTTCCTTCGGTCATGTTTTAAAACATCGCCACTCGTTTCGAATTTCACGTTTTTCGCACTTGTGTCGTTATGTACTGTTGTTGTATAATAGATCCTATTAGTTCCCAAATTTGTTGTAAAGTTTCGCCCTGTAAGTAGTTACTTTATAAAAAAGATATTTGAATGTAAAATAACACGCATTTGGACTATAATGTTCTTAAAATATCACAGATCACTCCAAAAGTGCCCATAAAATAAACAACAACACTCAAAAACACATTTAAGTTCACACTAACCCGAAGTGCACGTAGTTTTACATTTAAAACTACCAAAGTTAAAGAAGGGGAATAAATATTTTACAAACTTCTGAATCCCTTATATTATGTAAGAAGCTACTGCTAAAGCCTTTAGCATAGACATATACAGAATTAGATCACTCCACAGTAGCTTATAGCACAAGTTAACCAACCTTTGTCCAGGCATACTTAGTACACTATAGCGTTTCTGACCAGTAACAATTAACAGATTATGACATTGTGAGTAGGTATATAATTTACGGTTTAATACTAATAAGAATACATCACCACTCGAACTCTTCCCGCGGGTGTCGTAAGAGTCGACTAAGGAATTGAAGTTGTCACTGAATAATCATTCATTGAAGATTGATAATGGCTGCAGCGTCATTTGTGGACATTACTGCGATTGCCAAGCCCAACGTGGCGATTATGGACAAAACGCCACCTCTCCTATGACAGTCCACTGCTGGACGTAGGCCTCTCCTATTAACTATGCGTATAGACGCATTAGGAGGTAAATGCCCATAATCGCCACGCTGGGCAAGCGGATTGACGATCGCAGTAATGTGTCCAGTATGATGACGCTGACTATTATTTGATAAAAGAATAATGTTTTATCAAATAATAGTCAGTGACACTTCAATCGCTTAGTCGTCTTTTACGACATGCGACACCCGCAGGAGGAGTTGGGGTGGTGACAAATGTATTCTTACTGCCGCCACCACACGGTCATGCGTCCATACGCATAGGTACTTAGAGAGGCCTATGTCCAGCAGTGGACTGAGATAGGCTGATGATGATGTGAAATTTTGCACTTGTGGCGTCCACTCACTCTGTATGTCTGCTACCAAGATTCTACGAAAAGTGAGCCGAAAGTGAATAAACTTTTATTCCCTCGAAAACCGTTAACCGTTGCAATTTGAACGTAAATGTCTTGCAATAAAGTTATTTTTGACGACGCCCAACCGCGATACGATACAACTTGATAGTGAATTCGATATTAGGTTTCCTCTGTATATGTCTAGTGTAACGTTGTATTCGGAACTTTTTACTGAAAAACTAAACGAAATTTGAATTCAAACGACTTAAAATCACGAAGACTATGGAAATAGTATACTCTACATAGTATAAGTAGTAGTATATTTCATAGTTATATTCCTACCCGCTTATTCATAAACATCACGTAACTTAGCAAGACGATCTTATCGACATATTGATAGGCCTTATCAAAGCGACAAACGATACTTTGCGGCTTGGTAAGTTAGGAGACATTTATGAATAAGAGGGATAACATCCGGAAAAATCCCGTTTCGTTTCACGCAGCTTTCTACTTTAATTTTCGGATCAAACAAGTGGATTGGCGATCGCAGTAGTGTATCCACTATGATAACGCTGCTGCCCAACATCAATTTTCCATGATCGAATGATCAGTGACACTTCAATCCCTTAGTCGACTCTTACGACACCCACGGGAAGAGTTGGGGGTGATGACAAAAGTATTCTGACGTCACCACACAAAACTAGCTATACTATTATGCCGTTAATGCAACGATGCATTCAACGTATGTTTTTATACGGCCATTAATCATATATTTGGCAAATGCATCGGCTCGCCGGCGCCAGAAGAGATTCGAAGTATAGTGCAGAAGTAGCTAAGCGGGCGAGGTGATCAAAATTATATACACACTATACACAGGCTGTTTGTTTGTAGCACATAATTTTGCATAATTCGGTCTCCATTTGCGGCCTTTACTAATAGTCATTCTTTGGGTAGCCTTTTTTAACCCTAAACTTGGCAGAATTTTAAAAAATCATGCGTTCTAGCCTCCTCGCCGCTGAGTAGAGAAAAAAATTCTGTCTTAAAAAAAAATAAAAAGTGGGTCAAAAAGTATGTATCTTTAAAGATAGGTACACTGCCAAGTTAAGGGTTCACGCTTTTATTAGCTTCACTTATAACTACATAACCATGTAACTTATGTAAGTATGTAAGGAAATCTTTGAATCTTACTTTTTACACTTTTTGCTACGGGGAAGGAAAACATCGTGAGGAAACCTGCATACACCTGCGAAGAAAAGGGTGTATGTGAAGGCCCCAACAAGTACTGGGCCAGAGTTGGGACCACGCAAAATAGGCACGTTAATGTCGAGTTGCGGAAAAAAAATGGCCAGAATACAGAAGTATAGAGACAATACGTAGTCAGTTTTGCCGAATTAGAAAATTATTCAGAACAACACAAACAGCAAAATGTCGTATTTGTATTTACCGACCAAATTAACCCTCTTGAAATGCAATGGAAAAATTTCGTTTGTGTCGGTCCGCAAAAGCGAAAAAGGTTAAGCACTATGTCGGAATGTTAAGCACAAAGTTGTCTATTTTTAGTCGACTAGGGAAGGATTATGATTTTGTATTTTATAAGTGTACGGTCGGCTTCAAAAATTCATTAACGATTTTGATTCATGTGTCATATTTGTCAACACAGGCCTTGTACAGTCAAGGGCATTAATATATATACACTTTTCCATACTGATCTCTTACAAATGTGTCTATATATTAATGCACTCGACTGTACAGTGTGATCATAAGCCCATCTTAGTCCACTGCTGGACGTAGGCCTCTCCCATTAACGCCCGTAATCGAGGTAAATGCCTTTAATCGCCACGCTGGGCAAGCGGGTTGGCGATCGCAGTAATGTGACAACTATGATGACGCTGCCGCCCATCATCAATCTTCTCTGTACCAATTGGATCACTACGCCAATCAGGAGCTATGTTAATGTTAAGTTATAGAACTTATAGATACATCAGATTGTAGTCAATCACAACATCTATTTGCAATTTTATGATTCTAGAATAGCCTAGGATTCCATTTGTTAAAATGTATATTCATTAAAAAAATATTCTACGTAACTACACTACACTAAAACCTTCCAACTAAGTAATCAATTGAATCAGACATTATTTTGCGGGGATCCATATTACTTTGCTATTCCGTGACACAGAACAGAACGTATAAGTGAATTAGTGTAACCCACTATAATTACTTGTCGCAAAATAAATACGCAACATCGAATCGAAAGGAACAAACAATACTTAGCGGTTTGTTAAGTTAGGAGACGTTTATGATTAAGGGGGTTACCCTTTTACCTATTTATTTCACCATCCAAGAATAAAATATATATGTCAAATAAATTTTAGATGTCCTTTTCTTTTACATGCCCCGGTAAAATGCATAGTGATATTTTTACCTAACAGATATTGTACGTAATTATGCAAAAAGGAACCAATCCACACGAATCTGTCATTTTAAAGATTGACTTTGATTCTTGTAATTTAAAGTGTTAATTAGAATGAAAAATTCATGTGGGTTGGCTCCCTTTTGCATAATTACGTCCTAATTATCCTGAGATTTTTAAACAAGCCGTTACAGTAATTCCAAATACTAAATGAAAATTCACACTCCACGAACACCCAAAGTGACACATCCGTGCCTTGCTCACAACTCAGGAAATATTTTAGTGACACCAAACACACAGACCTTGTGTATGAATAAAACATGAATACTGACATACTAAAATTATGATTTTGATGGAAACCCCCGCTCTGGGAACGTGGGGGGAATGTTAAAATAAACTGGTGGCTACATTCTGAAACGAGTTTGTGATGAATTTATATTGTATCGAAAACGACGTATACCGATAAATACATAAAATATCTTGGGACATGTTACACAAATCGACCTAGTCCCACGGTAAGCTCAATTACGGCTTGTGATGGTACCAGGCGACGATATATATAATAGATAGATACATATAGTTACTTAAATATATACACAGCCACGACCAAGGAACAAATATTTGTGATAAATAAATATACAAATCATCAACCTCCGGCTTCGTAATAGTAGAACACAGTAATAGTTAAACGTGGCCACTTACAATGGGCCTCATAAGAAGGCTCAAAGTCACCCAAACGGCAATGGAGAGGGCTATGCTAGGGGTCTCTCTGCGTGATCGGATTAAATAGATTAGATTAGATTAGATTTAGATTTTATTTATTTCACGAAGAAAATTACATTATACACTTGCATTAATGTCAAAAGTATACAAATTCTCATCATGATCGTCAAAAACAGTAGAAATACATTGAACTTAAAATAACTTACATTAAATGTCAACATAATTCATAGTGTTTCTCCCATAAGGATCGTCATAGCCATTAATAAATTTAAATAACATTAAATAAAACAATAAAAAGGGAAACATTAAAATATCATAATAATTATAGTTTTTAAGAATAGTGATATAATCATATAATTCAAGTTTATTAATGTCACCTAATTAGGATCGTCTCTAAATACAATTGGTTGAGTAATTACAATTTTAATTCCATGTACTCATTTATGGAGTACAGAGGGTTATCCAACAAAAGGTTCTTCAGCTGACGCCTAAATGTTTCATCACATGGCTCATCTCTAATTTCAGCAGGTAAGTGTTCGTAATAAGTGGGACCGATGACGCGTGGGTTTTTTCTTGAAAGCGCCATGCGCCGGGGTACGGTTCTTAAACGACCTGTAGCCCTGAGTTGTTTGTTAGGACAATAAACGCGTGCAAATTGATGTATGTTAATTCTAACATACATCAAAATATCAAACAAAATATCAAATATGAGACCATCCGCAGCAGAACCAAAGTAACCGAAATAGCTCTCCAAATCGCTAAACTGAAATGAGCGGGGCACATTGCGCGTAGAACCGATGGCCGTTGGGGCGGGAAGGTTCTTGAGTGGCGGCCACGTACCGGAAGGCGTAGCGTGGGTAGGCCCCCCACAAGGTGGACCGATGACCTGGTGAAGGTCGCAGGAGTCCGCTGGATGCGGGTGGCGCAGGACCGGTCATCGTGGCAATCTTTGGGGGAGGCCTATGTTCAGCAGTGGACGTCTTTCGGCTGATATGATGATGATGATGATGAGTAATAGTTAACATTTATGTATGTGAGATGTTGTACATCCATCTGCCAAACAATCGGTAAATTTTTGATGGAATCATTCGGAATATTTTGCAATACTCCGTTTCTGAATTCAACAAATGTATCTTATAGCATCTCATTTTATCAATATCACCTTCTCTGTCGTTTAATATGTGAAGCATTCATAGTATGATTAAATTAAGATTGTATATGCATTGAATTATTAGTATCTGAATACAGCTCGGGATCGCAGTAACATATTATACGGTTTCGGGTATAGCCGTTCATTGATTTAAATGTGCGTTTGTATGATGCACATACTGATACGTTTATGTTTGGGCCATTCTTTTATTTAAGGACCTTGATATTTTTGTCACCTTTTCGTAAAATAAATGTTTTGGAATACTTGGGCATTACTTCTACATATTTTCTCTAGTGTTTGTGTATCGATTCCGGTAGCTTTATCTTTATATGATAATTTATAACAGTAAAAGTCTCCAGATTTATACTAGTATGAAAACAAGGCAATTATAACGTAGTGAACGTTACCATCTTTTTACATTAATCAAGATTAAAATATGATTTTTTGTTAAGAAATTCCAAAAAATGTGGTTTAGGAAAAAAACAAGGAAATGTTTTATGTATCAATTTAGATTTATCATACTTTTTTCACCAAGAAATATTTAAATGTCATGTCAAGGGCATATTGTTTCCTATTTTGTTACCGTTTTCCATACACTTTGTATGGCGGTAACAAAGGAGGAAATCCGGAAAACGTATGGAAATTTCGGGACATTTTTTTTCCTACTGGGATCGAAAGGGCTCGTGATTTTGAGTAAAAATAACTAAAAATTTACCTATAAATGGAAAATAATGAAAATGGACAAAATAAAAAGTAATAATAAGTATAATGCGCTGTTTCAGATGTGGGTGGAAAACTATCTTACGGGGTAAAAAATTAAAAAAACAATGAAGGTAATCCTCTGTACAATATGCCACAAGGGCCAATCTTAGATATAGGTTAGGTTAAGTAGATTAGTTAGATTTAATCTATGAATATAAACTGTAGTTTCGAAAATAAATATGTAAATAAATTAAGGTAATGCATATTAGTAAACTCGTTCAATGATTTTTGGTTCGATCAAAGTATCTCTTATAGTATTCGAGGTCGATAGATTCAACTATAAATTTTATATTTGCTGCTACAGAGTACGGAACCCTTTTCGCGCGAGTCCGACTCGCACTTGGTCTGTTTTTTTTTTTTAAGTTTAATGACACGTACGTTTTATAGCGTATTTTTTTCGAGTGTCCTGTCGACATTTCGTGCCGGGCACCAGTTTATAAGAGGTTGAAGCCCTCTCAGATTTTAACACTTGTTTATTTATCTGAGTTCGTGTTGGACACCATTTTCACCTTAAGCTACTTACAATGTAAATTTTAATTTTAGTTTGTACTTATTGCTTAAACTTTTTTATTCCATTTTAGTATCAGTAATTCGTAGTATATTGGGACTTTATTTGGCTTGCCTCTTTGATCGAAAAATTGAATCGAATGGAGCTGAAAATATGCGAATGTTTGTACATTACGGATTTTTATGCGAATTAGAAAAGTGATAAATATATAATATGACAATACAACTTAGTCGATAATATAAAAGTACCTACTTAACACCTTCGCTGCGGCAATACTCGTTTAATACAGTTATCTTAGAAAAACAAAATAATACAGAAAAGGACCCATAATAATCCGCGACACAGGCTTCGTCAAGCGTAATCAACTCGTAATTAACCATATTTCGCAAGGGATTAAAGAACGACTTAATCGTGCAGCACAAAACTACAACAGTTCCGTACAAATATAACACCTAAATATCGCTGCACACTCAAGATCTACATCATCAAAGCAAGCAAAAATGTAACTTCATCCACTGTTATGCAAGATTGAAAATCCACTGCCATGCAGAAATTGCTGAAGTCTAGATTGCTCCTAGTGCAATTCCAGTCGAGTGGGTTCCCTTAAAGCCTAGGCTTAGAGAGACTGTCTGTCCGTCTGTCTGTTCGTTGAGGCAGAAACCCTGTGCATCTGTTCTAGGCCTGTACATAGTGGGCTCGTAATATGTGTACACTGGCGGACAATACATTTTAAAATCAATGGCATTGAGGGAAACCATAAATATTTACGGGTGAATCAACTTTTTTCTATGTTATTGCCGTGTTTATGGTCTACCGAGTTTTTATTATTTTTATTTCATTTTATTTATTTGAGGCATCAACACCAGTACATAAGAAATTTACAAAACTGAGTGTAGAGTAAACAAAGCCAATAAAAGATGTCCACAAAAATAAAATGAACAAGTACAGTTACGCTGGTTTTATGCAATATGCTACTTAGTTTATTCAATCATGCATTATTCTTTATTTAATTGTCCACCTACAAGCATGGACTACTTGCATGTTTTCATAATTTAAGTAATTTAATTTTGCATACTAAAAAGTAAAATAAAATAGTACATTAGGACACAAGTGCGAAAAACATGAATTCGAAACGAGTGCCGATGTTTTTAAACACGACCGAAGGGAGTGTTTTAAATCGACACGAGTTACGAATTTCCTTTTTGCGCATGTCTCGTACGACGTTTTGGATCTGACGTAAAATGAGCCATTTTTGGCATTAACGCGTAAAAAAAGCACCATCTGTACTAAAATAGATATTTAACCCCTCGTGTGTCGCGAATATTTTTTTCTAATAGTTTCCTCGTTACTGATCGATCAGTCCTTGCAGACATACGAAGGGTTAAGGGAGCCATACAACGTAATTTTTAAATGACAAATTGATAATGGTACTGAATCCTTCGTACACGAGTCCGTCTAGCATTTGGCTGGTTTTGTTTTTTTATAAAACGAACTAGACACTTTCTTATCTTGCACGACTTGCACAGGACTCGCTCATTATTCACTGTCACTGAACTGGCATAATAATGTTTAGAGAAACGTCGACAAATTATCTAGGCACTTTGAAAAATGGCAAAATTGTATAATATTTCCGCTTGAGTGATTTAATTCCTTCTCGACAAAATAAACTCCGATTTATATTTATCAACTTATTTTAGAAATTTTTGTATACTTTTGATTATATATACCAAAAAATGCTCGACATTCTTCGTTGTGCAGCCATGGTGATTGGCTCTTGAAAAAGCTCCTCATATACTGAGCGCAACATGTAGAGCATTTTTCGACTTAAAAACGTGAGTAGCCCAAGTGAAATAAAATCTTAGTATGAATGAGTTACGAGAGTTTTGTGTTTAAAATTATGCACAATATCCACTTCCATATTGTAATAAGGAATTGGATATTGTGGACCATAATATTTGCAGCATTGGAACTAATTACAGTTAGGTGGTATTACGGTACGGATTTTCATATTAAATATTTTCTTTTTAAGTTTTAATGTTGCGGGGGGAAGATAAATAAATACGTGAAATATTTTAGTGGTAATAGTCTCGTGATTAATTAAATTTAATTTTAATGTTTCGTTGGCCTGCATTGTAAAAAATAAACATATACAGGGTGTTTTTTTTTCGACCGTTCAAATTCTACGTAGTGAATGTGTAGGTCATACTCACCAACTTTTACTATGGGGACAACGTCGAAATCGCGAAAAAAAAATCAGCTGTTTCATACAAATTGGCGGCATTACGCCGGCCGAAATGTATGAAACAGCTGATTTTTTTTCGCGATTTCGACTTTGTCCCCATAGTAAAAGTTGGTCAGTATGACCTACACATTCACTACGTAGAATTTGAACGGTCGAAAAAAAAACACCCTGTATAGTACGAGCACATAAAAGGTCTGCCCGCGACCACGGGTGTAACGTCATGTCGAAACGTCAGGATAAAATTATACGTAAGTTTACGCCATTAAGACCCGTTTGTCGTTAAAATATGACACAAAGGGTAGATTGCAAATAGCTAAGGGCTTCCTCAAAACAAAAATTACGATCGCGTCCATTGTGTTACAAAAGTTAGTCATCTATACTTTGTCCGACAACTTTTGACAGTAAAAAAAAAACGGAACGTCATGAACTCATGACGTCAAAGTATGGTTGTATGTGTCAAAGACAAAATAAGGTATACACAAAATGTTCAAAAATATGTCCCAGTGCACTCTAATTCTATGTAATAAGCAGAGATCGCAAAAAATTGCGTCATTGCTCGCAATAATGTGGACATGTCTCCAAAATTAATCAAATAATTAATCATTTAATTAGTTTCTTACTTGACATGTAATTTGATTCCTAGTCAATAAATACAAAAGTTTGTTAAAATGTAGATTTATTAAAGAAAATAATCAGTATTTTTTCCAAATTTTCAGCAGTCAGTCTATTTCTTTTTACATCAAAAACATACTTAAGTGCTGAAAAACTCCGCTCGCAATCCACTGATGTTAATGGGGCAAACTTAAGTAGCTTTATAGGAATATTATTATTCCAGTATAATTCTTGAGAGTTGATTTGAGAGTTTATTTTCTGTTCTAATTTGTGGGCGATAACCTCAAAATCGGGATTTCTGTCAAGGACGGCTTTCATTTTAGTTTGCAAACGGTTACCTATTCCTCATGGTATACTGTCCAGATTATTTAATATATTTCTTATTTTACTTAAAGTGTATTCGACAGTATTTGAAGAAGACTGTAAATTCTCTATTACAACCAAAATGGATTTAAAATGTTGTGAAATGATCTGTAAATTGTCAACAACATCAGCCGACTGCATAATCTGTTTACATTTACGGACATATACACTGTCACGATTGCTAAATGTTTCTATAACTCTCTTTACTGCTGCAAAATTATCATTATAATAACATGCCGCTTGGATCCAAGTACCCCATCGTGTGATTACGGGCTGAGGTGGTAAGGGAATATTTAGATTCATTTGTCTAAACATGGCAATCCTGGAAGGAGCCTTGGAGAAAGTTTTTTTAACATAGGTGATCAATGTGTTAACGTCTTCGAAATTTTTTCTTACTTCTTCGCAAAGTCTATGGATTCCGTGTACCAAACAAGTTATATGCAAAATTTGTGGATATTTGGTTTTAATTTTGAGTCCAGCATTTAACATATAGCTTACCGAATCACTAGTAAATAAAAATATTTTATTAAAATTGTTTTCAGCAAGGTCTTCCCACAGTCATTGTAAACTTGATTCAAAAAAGTTAAAGATTGTAGAACCGTTTACCTTATCCAAAACTTTAGATGCAATCAAATAACAAGTAGACGGCTGATTTTCTTGCAAATTTCTAACCAGAATATGTGCAATTTTGCGGTCTAAAGAGTCCTTAGTCTCGTCGATTGAGACCCAAAAGCATCCATTTCTTAGTTTTTCTCGAATTTCTATCACTTGTTTTTCATACACTTTACTAAATATTATACTTGTTCTCATGTACGAATCTGAAGGAATTTTAAGACCAATGCAATATTTCTCCAAAAATTTTCGAAAGTAAGTATTATTTAATTTGTTCCATGGTATATTTGCACAAATCATCATCAAAGCCAAATCAAAGCAAAAATTTCCTTCTTTAGTTAGATCATTCACTATTTTCAAGAGTAACTTGCTTTTCGTATGTCTGGTGAAATAAGACTTTCGAGATGTGTCAATATCAATTTTACATAAATTACAAAATAACGTCACACCATTAAATGAAAATTCATCATACCCCTCAATCCATTTCGGACGGTATCAGAACTAGCTTCATGACGCGACATATTATTCAACAAATTACAACCAATTGGCCGACAAACATGGATTGGATAGTATTAGACTGTCATGAGTCGACGTCATGTTTTTATCAATGCAATATTAATATGAGTGGCCAGTTTATCTGGGCACAATGTAAAGAGGTTGATCTCTAAGAACCTAGACGTATCTATACACTTACCGCCTTATTCATAAACGCTTATCAAACCTATGTTAACTAATTTATATTTTGTCCCCGTTTGACAAACGCATATGTGAAACTGACAGATAAGGATAAAACATAAATAGTTAACAGTTTGTGAACAAGGCGGTAAGTACTTAAAGCAGGAAACGAATATGTACATACTCTGATATTAAAATTCAATTTCTTAGTATTATGTGCTTTAATTCATATGTATTTTTCTATTAAGTTTATTATTAATACCCAAAACCTCTGAAAATTATGCAAAGGAATCGTTTTTAACATAATACGCAATTTGGTCGCCGTTGTGCATATACATGTAGTATCTGTTGAAGCTTGAATTTCTAAAACAAACATTGACTTTTTATAAAAAATACAAATAAAAATCAATACAGCCAATACTAATTTACATGTGTAGTTCTTTGTGTATGTAACCATCAACTTATGTAATGTAGAAAGCATACCTTCATTATCGTTGCATTGAAATTCACGAATAAGAGAACAACAACATTTATCGAATTTTGATGAATCGATTTGTTTCAAGAGAAACTTCAAACACCTTTCTTTAAAGTTAAAATAACAGGGGCATAAACAAATGTCTTTAATCCCTGCAGAAAATGAAAATATATTTAATTTAGTATCTGCATAGTTGTTTGAATTTATATCAATATAAATAGTATAAATACGCAGACGTACCAGTTCCACGTCGTATTATATTGATTTCTATTTTCGCCATTAATTCGTTGCTAAACTGGCGATATTCGGTACTCATCAGTAAAGAAAATGCCATTATTTAATTTTGCTGCCGTTTAGGTAAGGTACGTACGTAATCTAGGTATGGCAAATATCACTGTAATTTGACAACTATCAATGTCAATATATATATAGGTATATTAAGAAAAAGTGAATCCACGAAGGTTTTATATCTAGAGAACTAGAAGAACTAGTATCTATAATAAATCTACACTTTAACAAACTTTTGTATTTATTGACTAGGAATCAAATTATATGTCAAGTAAGAAATAAATTTAATGATTAATTATTTAATCAATTTTGGAGTCATGTCCACATTATTGCGAACAATGACGCAAATTTTTGCGATCTCTGGTAATAAGAATAAGAGCGTCGTAACATATTTATGAGCGGATTGTTTCGATACTTATTTTTGACTGCACTTGACTGTACACATTTTTTTGTAATCTACACTAAATACAATTAGCGAGTCTTCCTACATGCACTGCTAAAATCATATCTCTTCCTTTCAGCGTTGTTGTGTAAGACAGTACTCGACTCAAGCGCCGCTAGATGGCAGATTACGTGCTCGAAACAAGCTCCCTTTGTCGCATCCCATTTAACCGCCAACTTCGCCATCTGTCCCGGGATTGTACCGGGATTGTTCCAGGATTTATACATTTCAGTGGCCATATGTGTACGGTGATCAATACTGTACACAGCTTTACAATCCTTTTAAATACTCGTAATTACGTGAATACGATGAGACAAAATTATGAAATGAAAATCGTTTTATTAACTGATATAAGGTGCAGTCATGTGATTCCGAACGTTAGAAGTGCTCGGATAATTTTGGAAGGGGAATATTGATATGATGCAAATAATGGTAATTTTTATGTGACTTTCGACATTACCCGACTGCTTCTTACTTATCCCGATAAGGACATTATGGCCTTGAGTAGAGATGAGCTATAAGCTGGTATAAGATAGTGATATTCTCCTACCGTTCTTTCGTAGGTATAACTTTGTTTCTACTACTTATGTAAAAACTTTCAGGTGTAAGTCCTTAGTGTAGTAGGTGATAAACATAAACACACAATACATATAATAGGTATACATTCGTTACATTAGAATACTACGATTCCATCCCACGATATCAGTGGCTTTACACTTTACAGGCACATACAAGTTCCCTACTCGTCCCTGTCACATGCTTTTGAAGTTATTTATAAAATCAAATTACTGTCAAATCTATCGTGCCTGATAGTCATTTACCTATCCTTCGTTTTCTAATTTGATGTTGTTAGAAAGAGTTTTAACGGATGTTTGATCAATTTCATGTGAATCTACATGTTAATAATATTTAATATTTTTTTGCAGATATGATAATCTTTAAAATGCTCTTTTCTATTAGTTCCAGCTAAAAAAACGCGAGATCAAGGCAAAATGATAAATTAAACGAATACCGCTAATGGCCCCTATAATTCCACGGTCCAACGATTCCAAAGTATTTTTACAGTCGCAATACTGCGTGCATTGTGCACGCGTATCAAAAATATGTCAACAATTTTGATCCTTACGTCTTTGACATACGTACTACGATGTATAGATATTATTGAACGCGGTAAGGCTATTAATGGGACGCGTCTAATATATCGCTTGCGGTGTGAGCATTGCTGCGTTCGCATTTACACATGTTACATGAAATACGCTGTTGCGTTACAAAAAACTCTACTGTTGGAATAGTCGTAAACATCGTAACTTTTATAGCATTTTTGGTGCATCATAGAAGAATGAATGAATGAATGAATATTTCTTTAATAAAGCAGTAGACCCATTACAATAATATAAATATTTGTGTATAAACTAAAATTAAAACATATATAAAATAAATATAAAAGAGTATAAAAAAATATAGTAAAAAAGATAAAATAAAATAAGGCAACTAATATAACAGTATTTTTTGTACAGATGGTGCCTTTTTTAGGGTCGTGTCGATTTAAAACATCGCCACTCGTTTCGATTTTCATGTTTTTCGCACTTGTGTCGTAATATACTATTTTGGGTTCAATTGATAATGAGACCTCTCATTCTGTTTCATTAATATTTCTATAAGACAGAAAGAGACAAACGATAATGCTAACGCTAATTAACGGCTTGCTAACTTAGGAGACGTTTTATGAATAAGGAAGTAAATTTGAACACTTGCTTAGGACGTTTTTTTAAAGCTCGTTTTATATTTTTTGTTCATATTATACATTTTATGGTTGCAAAATCGCCTTTATGTATTTGTACCTGAACTAATCTATGTTGGTTTCTATGTTTTGGATCTGGGGAAATTGTATTGTATTGTATTTTGGCCATTTTTTTCCGCAACTCGACATCGAACGTGCCTATTTTGCGTGGTCCCAACGTTGGTCCAGTACTTGAATTTCTTCGCTCACGATCTTTTCCTTCACCGTAAAGCACTTGTGAATATCAAATGATATTTCTTACATACGTTTTTTGAAAAACTCATTGGTACGAGCCCGGGATCGAACTCACAGCCACTGCGTAGCAGCCGTACGTTTTACCGCTAGGCCACAAGCGCTTTTTTTGGGGAAAATAAACATGTATTTGAACAAGTTATACGTTATGCCACAATATTCGCCTGTGGCATAATAGTACTGATGTAGTTAGTTAGTTTTCCAATCCATACGATACCCAACTAAAACAGGAAACAGGAAATGCTCGCAACGTAGACCTCACATCCGGTAATGGCGGAATATCGATGGGGGTACAAGCTAACACCGAACAGGGTGGTCATAAATATCTGAACACGCCTTTACCAAGGTGTTGCGGTATCCAGTATTACTAGTACATTCTAGTTAATACTGTTTTGATCTAGGTGTGCGATATGTATACACAAATTCCCTGCGACCATATATATACATGGACGTCTAACGCCAGCTCAAAAATGCCCCCAAAACCAATTGTTCAATTGTGCCAAGATGGGCAGGACATATCGCTTTTCTTAAAGCCGCGCATATTATTATTTCGGCGCAACATCTTTGACAAACGTTTATAGAATATAGCCAATCAAATGATGAACCAATCACAACTATTTTTAAATGGCGGTTTAAATTTTTATAGGTTGATATTGAAATTCATTACCATGATGCATTGAAGAGGGGGTGACAGTTGTCAACTAAAATTCAGGCCCGTTTTTGATAGGCAATTTAGTATGGCGTGCGGCTTCCATGTTTTATTTGTTCGTAGCAAATTCCTCAAATCTTCATTCATTCATATATTGATAGGTTACTTAAGTATCTTTTCCGAATTTTGGTTACCTGCAGTACAGGCTTTGCCTAATGCAGGAACCAGGCTAACTATTGTTGTGAACCCATACCACGAATAAATGCGTTATGTTCCCATATACATAGTTATGCTAAGACACTGGTCTCACCGCGGGCTACTTAGGTGTGTTCAAACTAACAGAGCATTCGCTATTCTAACCCCCCACTCTACGAAATTCGATCGTTACACAAAACGTGATTGGTTGATTTCGTAGAACGGGGGATAGAACAGCGAATGCTCTTTTGGTTTAAACGCACCTTAAGCTATGAACTATCGGCTATAAACACGAACAAAAGATACGCACTCCCGTGTAAATAAAAAGAGACACGGCGATACTCGCCCGGCGTTGATAGCTGATAGCCGGGCGAGTATCGCCGTGTCTCTTTTATTTACACGGGAGTGCGTATCTTTTGTTCGTGTTTATAGCCGATAGTTCCTAGCTTAGTAGCTCGCGGTGAGACCAGTGTCTAACTCGTTGCACTAAGAGATTGGATATCAATCTAAATGGGTCAGTGGATAGGATATAATATAAATACTAAAAGACAATTTTGTTCAAAAACTATATCATGATTTCCAAGAACAAACTGTTCAATCTTTTATAGATTTAGGTTTATCCCTTTTAACCCATTTAGATTGAAAACCCTACATAGCTACTATACAGGGTCTTTTTTTTATAATTACGTTAAATTGGACAGGTTACTTGGGACGTTAATAGAAGTTGCCTGGTATTTCAGATTTTGTTAATTTCGTAAAAAAAAATTATCGTTTCATACATAATAATTGAAATGTGTGAGAGAACCGTATGAATAAGATCTCAAGTGACTGACGGCATACCGAAGAGGGAGAATGTTTGGCCACCTTGTACGACATGACAATTTCATCACAAATCTAATAGAAGGGCAGATAGAAGCAAGGAGGGGAAGGGGAAGGCCGCGAAGGGCGTATGTAGACCAACTGAAGGAAAAGGCGCAGGTCAGGTCGTACAAGGAGGTAAAGGAATTGACGGACGACAGAGAGAGATGGCGATTACTCCACCGACAAGGGCACAGCCCTTAAATAAGATGATGAGGATGTAATAAAGGTTGCAATACACTTGATCAGTCATTCAATTAATCTTTTTAATAACTCAGTAACAGT
>JALPQI010020980.1:0-20415 GCA_025490895.1 Thaumatotibia leucotreta
AGATAAAACGGGACCATCATAAGCCACCTGTTATGACATTGTGAGATTATCGATAAATTTTGAAATGAAATGAAAATAACATTTGAAATAACATTTATTTATGACAAGCGCGATGGACATATACACGTTTACAAATAAGTACAAAACAAAAGCTTGCCACAAAAGGGTCACAGTCACGTCACAACTCGGCATGTAGCTGTTCTTCCGTTGTGACCCACCAGGTACGTACACTAGCTGACAAGGCGACCACGCTGACAAACAAGTGAACAATAGTTATTTATTATACAAGGGGGCAAAGTTGTTGTTTAACTGTCGTGCCAATATTGAGACCTGAGCTAGCGAAAGATTCCAAAATTGAGCCACGAGCGTAGCGAGTGGTTCAAAAACTGGAATCTTGAGCATTGCGAAGGTCTCAAGGCACGAGAGTTGAACAAACTTTGCCGCCAAGTGTAATACAACTTTTTTCCCCTCACTATCGCGAGGAAATATGATTACAAATCTCATCCAAATGTAAATTAACTTAAAGAAACTATTGAAAACTCAATGTCGAAATGCATCGTAGAATAGAGTTACTTATGGAATTTAAATATTGCCAATGGCTTACAAAGACACATGAGAAACGACCAATTTAACATGTGAGCTCCGATTGCGCATGTTTACTACGGTCATACAGATCCACTTATACTAGGCAGTAGGGGGCTATAGGAATTAGAGAAATGTCAAATTACTTTATTCACAAGTGTGTAAAAAGCGTTTTTACCCGCTCGTATTAAAGGATAAACGAGCGCTTTACGAGCTAGTGAGGGGAAAAGATAATTTAATTAGATACATAATAGGCATGATGACTGGCAAGTCAAATCAGCATCTTTTTACGAACTGTCAAAACGTTACACGTTCAAGTTCTTTTCAATTTATTAAAGAGACGTTCTGTACAAAAATTACTGCAATCTACATCTAGTAATAATTTCTTTGTGTATTATGTCGTGCATAATGTTAAATAAATTATTTTAACTACAGTTATCATCCCTATTACAGCCTTAAAAACTAAACTTAAAACATGCCGGTATATAAGATAAAAGAAAAAATAAAAATAGAAAATTACGCACGATGGCTGGCGAATTTTAGGTTTGTAAGGGTCTTAGCACACTTGCGATTTGCAAGCGAGTTGAGAGCGAAGCAAGCGCACAGTGAGTTCGTCGCAAACCTGTGACCAATTTGCCGCGAGTAACGAATTGGCTGCGTACTAGGTAGAAAATCGCTTAGACTTATCTGCGTCTCGGACAGTCACTTACATAATCGATTCCAACGAGGAAACACTTCTGTTAACGACGAAATCGCGACGCACTCGCGGCGAATTGGTTTCGGGCTCGCGACAAACGCGCTGTGCGCTCGCTTCGCTTTCAACTAGCTTGCAAATCGTAAGTGTGCTAATAAGACCCTTACAAACCTAAAATTTATTGGTTCGATATTTTAGGTTTGTAAGGGTCTTAGCACAGTTATTCGGTATCGCTCGCTTCACTTTCAAATCACTACACATGTCATAAGGCTCTAAATGTAAATAGTTTTTTCTAGCATTATTTTGAAAGACTTTTTAAGGCATCAGTCTCAAAAACGACCACCCCTTAGCACTATCTTTTTATATTTTTTCTTGTCCAGAATTTATTGTACTATTTAATGGCGTTGAGGCTTGAACCCACGATTTTTTTTAGTCTTGCCCGTTAAAGGGTTAAGCCCATCATACAGCCTACATTTAAATAAAAGTTGTTTAATATTATAAAGCTTGGGAATTTCGTTATCAATTCTCCATACAGTGAAGAAAAAATAATCAACAAAACCACGAAATTGAAATTACAGCATAATCGAAATTCCAGCTTTATTTCCCTCTTAATTTATAATTGCCTTCATACTTGACTACCGATGTAATAAATCGAGTTTACTTCCAGGATATTTATAAACTCAACTCAACACTGAAATATCGAGTCGAATAAATTAAATCGAACCACTTATCGCCATAATCAAATGAAACACTCAAGAGTCATTAAAATGAAGCGAAAATTTATAGAATTCCGAACATCATTAGCGTCTTTCGATAAAATTGAGTTATCAAACTTCTCGCATCTCAGAACTTAAATTGAAAACCATTAAAAGTGAAAACGTTTAAGAAGTTTGAGGCACTACGGACTATCCATTACACGAGACGGTTTTGAAAAAATACGTCAAGAAGGTAAAGCTGCGGCGATATATCACAGGTTCGCGGCTCAGTGCCTCTTTGGATAGTGATGGGATTAACGGTCCATTGCGGACATTCCGGGAATGTTCTTGTTTATAAAACAAAGTCCTAAATTGTAAGGAAGGAATTGGGCAGAAGTATCATGCTATTGGTAGTGGCATTACCAATCTCCTTGCCCAGCAGTGAACTGAGATAGACTGATGATTCATTGTGTATGTGTAACTTGAAGGAACGGGGTTAGATTATTGGCCCCTAAATTGCACAAATTGGGCAAGGTTCTAGGTCTGATTATCGGTCTGTTTAGTTTAGGTATTATTAGAATACGCTACGTCACGAGCACTTTTTTTCATAGTTCTCCATCCGCAAGAAAATGTCGCAAAGAAAGAAGTGTCGGTTTTTGCTGTAATAAATGCCTTGGGGTAGGGTACTATAGGTACCGTTTGGCAAACAAGCTACTCAGTTGAAAAAGGTGTCAAATTTTTGAAAAAATTAACTCATTGTCTTGCATAAAAGGTTTTAATACTTTTAATAGGTATGCAATGTCTACTGACAAGTTTACCCGACAGTTACTTTAATGTCACATTCTAAGATGAGACCATTTCGTAGCATACGCTTTATTATTTATCTTTTTCTACGTTTCTGTATATTGTGATTCTTGTGTTTGCTACGAATAAACTTATTTCTATTTCTATATATGAAAGTAATATTTTTTAGATATTATCGAAGACAAGTTCCCGAATATTCGAGGACTTCATTCTAAATTTCAGAAGCATTAATTCCTCCAATGGCACGACACTATCGTGAGCGATGCTTTCCACTCATTTATAAATTGACCCCACTTTACCTCGTCGACGCTTAAAGATCGAACGGCCGGGTATAAGTCAGGATTCCCGGCTTCGGGACAAAACGACTTGTTTACGACCGCGGCTTCAGAACTTGTCGTGAGTCGGTCGAGGTCGTCTTAGTTTTTGGGTTACTTGGGGGTACATATTGCTTTTGTTGTAGTAAAGTTTCTTGCAGTTGGGGACGGATCTGAGCAAGTCAGGAATCGAAGTGATTATGTCTTCAAAATAATATTTTGTAATTGCAATAAGTGTCGTAGCTACTTCAGATCCTTTTTGTCTCAACAACTCTAGCAATCTATTGATACTTATCGACGACTGTACTTTACGTCTTACTGCAGTAATACCTACTGCTTAATGAATTGATAATCATCATAATATTATCATCATCATCATCATCAGCCAATCGACGTCCACTGCTGGACATAAGCCCCCCCCCCCCCCCCAGAGAGTTCCACAAAGATCGGTCGTGAGCTGTCCGCATCCATGGACACCCGCAACCTTTACCAGGTCGTCGCTCCATCTTGTGGGGGGCCTTCCCACGCTGCGCCGTCCAGTGAATGGTCGCCACTTGAGAACACGCCGACCCCACCGGTAATCGGTCCTCCGGGCAATATGGCCAGCCCACTGCCACTTCAACCTGGCGATTCTTTGAGCTATGTCAGTCACTTTCGTTCTTCTGCGGATCTCGTTATTCTTGATGCGATCTCGCAGAGAAACCCTGAGCATTGCCCTCTCCATCGCTCGTTGAGTGACTCTGAGCCTAATGAGTCCCAAAGTGAACGACTACGTTTCAGGTCCGTATGTAATCACTGGCAACACACACTGGTCGAAGACTTTCGACTTGAGACACTGCGGTATATTGGACGAGAAGATAGTCTCCCAAACGCCGCCGTACCCAGTCTGATTCGACGATTGATCTCCTTCTCGAAGTTATACTTACCCAGCTGGACTGTTTGCCCCAGGTATACATATTCGTCAACAACTTCGAGTGTAGAGTTTCTAACTTTCACTGGAGTTGGTATCACATGGACGTTCGACATGGCCTTCGTTTTGTCCATGTTCATCTTAATACCAACATCTTCAGAGACTCTACTGAGATTCTACCTAGATAATAGTAAATAATGTTCTAAAAAAATCCATTATCTCTCTCTCTCTCAGTATGGAAACTCTTTGTATGAAAATTCATTCTAAATGAAATTCAATCAATTCTCCGGGCAACTCTGGCCTAGAACGGTCAAATATAAATTCTCGCAGATTTTCCTCGCAGAATGTATTTATTAAATATTCAATAACTTACAAAGTTGCAGCTAAACAAAATACCAGCTCCACCGAAATAACTCTTAAACTCTCCACATAAACTTGTTATAGATGCGATATTGAATCGCCGAGCTCAGTCGAAAAATTGTTAAAATTTCACCAATCGCTCTCTTATAAATCGCTATAACATTATGGACGACAAAGCATTCAAATTTTGCCAATAAAATTGACTGAGCGAGCTTCCTCCCATGGGTGAGTGAGAATACTCCTCTTGGGAAAAATGCGTTCTACTTATTCAAGAATCGAAGTCGTTTTATGACTGCGTTAAAAACGATACTTTTATTGGGAAAGACACTGTTTTCCTTAGAGAGCACTAAACTAAAATGTTTTTTCGTTGTTCGGATAAAAAGGTAGCAATGGGATAGGAAAGTGATGGCTGTAGAAACGACATCAACCTTAAATATTGTAAATGAATGTATTGCAACGCCAGTAATTGAAAAAAATACTGTAATTAAAGAGACGATAATTATCTTTCTGAGAGCTGCAAAGGGCGAATATCGCCAGCATTTTGAGTAGTTTTCCAGAGGCAGGGAATCTCAGGGAGGTATTTTATTTTTGATAATTTGGTTAGTATAATTTTAAGTTTTAGTTTTGTAGTTATGGATTTTGAGGAGAAGATATGAAGGAGAGGAATTGAACTAAAGATATTTTGTTTACCGCGATCGAAATATAAAATATGCATGTTAAACAATTCAGACAAACTTGTTCTTCGAAGGTTCATAATTTTCACCGTGATAATTATGGTTAATAGTATAAATAGTTATGGTTGTTTTAAATGTGAAGAGAAAAAAAAATCATAAATTAAAACTTAAATCACAAGTTTGTATGTGATGGACGACTTACACTATAAAGTCTTATTATCATGCTTTTACACAAAAAAACGACTAAAATGTCTAGTATTAATTATTCTTAAGTAATACGGTCTTATTTGTCACCTTTCAGTCACGCGCAAAACATATTCTGTTGACAGAAAACACATCTGAAACTCTGTTTCCGAAATATGTTATCTGTACGTGCATGGTTACCGAAATGCAGAGAAATGTTCCGTGCATTTCGCTCGTAACAAGACCGCACATCAGTCTGACTAAAGACGCGGTTGCCTCGCGGACAGCTGGCAGAGTTTCTTCACAAAGCAAGAAAGAACTTTGTTTGGGTATTTTTTAATGATTTACACTTTAAATCATCGCTCTATTAGTCGGTCTCTGGCTTGAGGATTATAGAACACGTACCCTCTAAACATTTATACACACTGACTTCTTAACTTCTTAGCATCATGTAAGCAGCTCTTATAAGGTCATCTGTAATTGGCTATATTCATAGTACATTAGTTTAAGTTCTTGTGAATTGTAATGCTGTTGATGTACCGAATAAAATAAAAATAAATAAAATATGGGAAGCTAGTGTTTAGTTATCGGAGCAACTCATCTATTTCTATTCAATACATTCGAAAAAAGGCGGTTGCGTGTTGCTATTGCACAAAGTGCGCTAAGGCCACAGGTATTAGATATATTATGTCTTTTCAATTATTCAGAGATACTTCTGTTAACTCTTTATGTTATGTTGAAGTTGTTTTCCAGGGTTGATACCTATCAGAAAATTATTTTCTTATGCCTTCACAATCATGATCCACTTCAACCGATGATATTTCATGAATACCTACCCAATTTAAAGAATCACTTCTAGTTAAAATAAACCAAGCGATATCGAGAGAAAAGTATTGAGATGGACAAAACGAAAAATATAATTTTATGAACCAAGTGTGACATAATCTATTTGCCAACACATCACGATCGAAATCACCATTAAATTAATGTTTCATCAGTATCGTGTTCGTGTATTGAATGTCGAGCATGTGTTTGGTCAGATAATTCTATCTCGTGCCCTTTTCATCAATAATGATTATCTCGAAGTGTTTCATCAGGAACTGAGAATTCCCATCTCGCGTGTGTATTTGCCTCGTTAGACACCATTTTGCTGATATTTTCTCAATTATTGGCCGTGTGGTGACGGCAGTAAGAATACATTTTGGTCTAAAGGGTTCATTCTATTTCATTTTCATTTATTTGCCATAAATTGTATGTTTACATAGAAATATGCTGGTACAGTTTACAATTTTTGTTCTACGACAATTTAGTCTCAATACAATTTTACCTAAATAGGTGTAGCATAAATATTATTAATTTAATAACAGTATAATTTTACCATATAACTTTAACAATATAAAGGTAATTTAAGTAATGAACAATACATTTTCACAATCATTATAATATTCGTTAAGGCTATAAGGACACAACTCAATAAGGTACTTTTTGAGATTATTAGAAAATGTAGTAAGAGGCAGGGACTTAATTCCCGTTGGAAAAGCATTATAAATTATAAACCCTTGCCGCGACATGCATATGACATCTTAGAAACATTGCTTTTTTACCAGGAGGAACCTTAACATCATGCGCAAATATTTTATTGACCTGACACTTTCCAACTTTCTTTCTGTTGAAGTGTCACTGACCATTCTTTGATAGAGGATTGATGATGGGCAGCAGCGTCATCTTAGTGGACTACGGCGATCACCAATCCGCTTGCTCAGAGTGGCAATTATGGGCATTTATCTACTTATGGGTCAAAATTTTTTTCGTTGTCTTATTTTGTGTCCCGAAAAAACGTGACGCAGTGATGAATTTTGTTGATGTTTTGTTTTCGATTTCTGATGTATGGATAAAAATCTAGCGTGAAAAAGAAAAACAAGTACTACGGATTTTTTTATTATAACGAGTCGAAACGGCAACTAAAAGCGTGAAAGAGTGAGATGAAACAAGACAACGAAAATAATTTTGACCCCTTTACTCATAGTTGATTGGAGAGGCCGGTCCAGCAATGGGCTGAGATAGACTTATGTATTTCGATTTAATTTGCGACAGCCGCCACAGTCTCCTAGCCGTCGTGGCATAGATGGGACAGCGCCCTTGTCAAGCACTGGACCCCCCAACACCTAAGCTTAAGTACTAATACACCCTGTTTTTATTGATTTCCGTTAAATTTAAGGGAAGCTTATTTAGGTCAAAAATAATCAATTTCTCTAAGAAACTAGTGTCATAACCGACACTGTTATTGAGTTATTAAAAAAATAAGTTTAATGACTGAACAAGTGTATTGCAACCTTTATTACATCCTAATGTTACTTATTTTGGCATGTGCCGTCAGCAGCCGTCAGTCGCCTGAGATGTTATTCTTAAGGTACTCTCACACTTGCCAATGCAATTATTATGTATGAAAACGAAAAAAAAATGTTTTACGAAATTAACAAAAGCCCATATACCAGGCGACTTCTATTAATGTCCCAAGTAACCTGTCCAATTTAACGGAAATCAATAAAAACACTGTGTATAGTCATATAAGTAATTTTATAACTAACACTACAATATATGGATTTTTATGGTCTGAAATAAATGATTCTTATTTTTCTGTGATCCTATTCATTCGACTAGATAGCTCGCCTACATTCAACAAGCGAAGGGAACACCCAAAGGCATCAATGATGTCCGACTAATGTTACCTATTTGGAACCCAGACCAATAATCGATATAATTAAGACGCTATATCGAGGATCATGGGATTATCGATACACCTTCATTGTGTACGACGTGTAATATGGGCTTTGATCTTTAAGTAATATATTAAGTAGTGGGTAGAGGGTAGGATGTTGTAATAGTTTCTTACCTGCTCTATTTTAGTTTCTGTGGAAACTGTTAAGTCTGCAAACATAGGATAAAGTGTCAGTTGTTAAACTAAGAGTTACGTATGTAACATTACGCTAAAAATATACATTACGTAAATCCGTTTGTAGACAATAGAAACAATCATACAAAAAATATTTTTTACTTAACAATATGTACACAATTACGAGGTAGATTACTTACGATTTCACACATTAATTTTTATTATATTTCATATTTTTTGTTCACTTCAACTTACAAAATTTGACTCCCAAAAGCTGCAAGCTGCGATTAAAGACGGACAACTCAGTGGATTTCACTGAGTTCATTTGACACGCTAAGTAGATACGTTTGCTTGATCTATGGTATATATGACATCTGTGTTACCGTCCTTAATACACAATGTACTATTCTTACAATCAACATAGACCCCGATTGGCATATGCATTTGGTTGACTGCTCGTTCCGGTGCATCCTGAATTAATGTCCGCTGGCAGCGAATGGCTTAGCGGGGATTAAACAGCTCTAGCGAAGACAAGTAGACGGATTAATCAACGTCGCGCAATCTGCGGCCAACTGTACTGCACTGAGTGTCCTGATTGCTGGAATTAGAATAGGTACGTGTTATAAATTACCTTATAATTATAAATAAATATTTTGTGGCAGCTTACACAAATTGACCTAGTCCCACGGTAAGATTAAGGCATGGGGGTACCAAGCGACGATAAACGTATATCGTCGGTTGACAAGCAAAACTGCAGTGTTATTCACTAAGGAACCGCCTTGCTGTCAGCGCTGTTGTCAGCGCTGCGGCAGCGTCGAGCCTAAAAATGGTATTTACTAATTGTACTTTAAACGACACTAGAGCTCGGTGACGAATGCGGCGTGAGCTGGAACTTCACTGCGTCGAGAGTTTGACGTTTAATGTACAAACTTCGTATTCTCTAACGAAAAACAGCGACGAACTCGCCCACAACCTCACTCACAGCCTCGATTCTTAATGTCAAATAAAACAGCTAGGATTTTAGACAAGGCTGTCTCGGCGTCGAGCTCGTTGACGAACGCAGCGTCGAATGTGTGAATAAGAGAATAGCATAGCTGACAATAAAAGCACTTTTCTTAGAAACCTCGTATGTCAGTATTGAATCAGCGCCTAAAGCGCCTTCCGCGAAAAACGAAATTCGTAAATGTCGAGGATTTGTCTCTCTCACTCTAATGACGCCTTCGTTTGAGTGACAGAAAAATCCCCGAAATGTACGAATTTCGATTTTCGCGGTAGTAGGCCAGAACTTAGATCTCTATTTCAAGTAGGTATTTGTTACTTAGTGAGTTTTGGTTGTCAACCGACGATATAAGATAAACAAACGGGTCTTAATCGCGTACCTAAACTTACGTTTACAATCTGTGATTTCTAAGAATGAACTTTTGACAGTTATACCCCAACAAACAAATTAGCTATAACAGCAACTCATTTAGAATCCTGAGTGACATAGTAGTTTTATAAGACGTATAATAATAGTTTTAGGTGATACTATGGAAATAAACAGTCCTCTTAATACACTGGTGCTAGTAAGGTGATATAATAGACATAAGATTGCATATTGTAGCTAAAAGCTGTAATAAGGTGGTATTAACTGCCTTTTTATATGCTATGGTTACCACTTTAAGGATATTTTAACACTGGAGGTTCTTTTGGGGTGCCCATTATAACTTACTCGCGCTGTAGCTCTATAATCGTGTTATGTTTACCTTTTAGTGCTTAATGCCGCCTACAGTGTTACAAAAGCTATAAAAATAACCTTAAGCCATTTAAGAGTGGATGGTGGAAATGGGTGAATGAGTTCTTATAGCACTTAGTAATTTAGTGATACAACAGACATAATTTTCCCTGTTAAATCACTTAGCTTTTTAGAGCTTGAAGTGCTATAACAGCGGTATGGCCGTAGCTCTACAAGAGTGTTTACGTGTACATTATCACCACTCAAAGTTATTTTTAACGCTTTGTGGTATAAGATGCCTCGCTCTATAACCTTTAATGGTTATCGGGAATACATTTAAAGCTGTCAGTTCTACTTGAGATAAAATTATCACCTTTAGAGTTAATCATGTGTTTAGAACGTGAAACGCCATTTTTCTTTACAAACAAATACAAAAAAATGCTTAAAGTATGGTAATAAAGCAGCAATTGTTAAGGTAATTGTTCTAATATTAAAATATCTAGTATGTGTAGCATAACCATTCACAAAACTAAAGATTAAAATTAACTTACTTACCAAACATAACCTAAGCTACAGTACTTTTAGCATACCAAATTTGATAAAACTTGTAAATTTACGAGGCGCTTGAAAATTGAGATGTAAAATACCACATATAATGACAGAAAAGTAACAACCGCATTAGAATTTTAGTTGAATTCACTAATACGCGTCGTGAAACTTTGTGTACTCAACTGGTAATGATTTCACAATCCATCATGTCGCCATTACAAACTTCATTGCACACAACACCGATTGAAATCGTATTAAATATTTTGACATTTAAAACTACACAAACAATTATAGCTATAAAAGATTCCATATTGCGACGCACAGCGATTATTTTCACTATAGCAGTGTTTTTGTAACACTTTAAGTGATACAAGATGACATTTTACGCGGTTATTGCGACGCACAGCGATTATTTTGACTATAGCAGTCCTCTTGTAACACTTTAAGTGATACAAGATGACATTTTACGCCGTTATTAGAACTATAAGCGAAAACACTGCTACTCTAGCCCTTTATTATCACTCCCGGCAACAATTATCCCTATTGTAGCACTATTGTATCACTAGTTTATCACTATTGCGCATAAAATGAACCACTATAGAACTTCGACCTCTAACGGCGGTGCCTATTTGCGCCTATAAGAGAGTTATAGCGTGCTATATCGCTAAATTTTAGGCCACACTATCGCTATCAGTGTTTGATCGAAAGAATATACAGCTTTTGTAGAACTAGTTTGATCGCTAAAATGTTAGTTGGGACAGTATGTATCACCTCGTAGAGCCAAGAAAGAAACCCATTAATGTTTAGATCATACTAAACAAATTTTACTATGGGGCCAAACCCGAATTCACGATTTTGACAGTTTCATACATTTTGATTGCGTGATCATGAACACGTTGTATGGGAGAGTATTTTTTTTTTCGCGAATTCGAGTTTGGCCCCATAGTAAAAGTAAAGGTTATTTAGTATCATCTAAATATTAATGGGTTTCTTTCTTGGCTCTACGAGGTGATACATTCTGTATTATTAATCCTTATTATTAATATGAGTGTAAGACTCACCATTTTTTCGATAACGTTAACGTCATAGATATAAGGCTCATTTATAAACCGTCAAAAGTTCATTCTTAGAAATCGGAGACTATTTAATCATCTTCTTACACGAATAATATTATCTATTTTCAAGAATATTCTATTCAAATAATCAATTATTATGACAGGCAACAACGTGACATTAACATAGTCAAATATAATTTATTATCTAACCATGGAGGCTCGTCTACAAGTCTGCAAACTTTTACTGAATTACTTTTTGTACCTATATTATTACCTACATAGGTAGTGTCATAGAGTAATAAATACCTAATATCATAGAGCGTTCATTTCATACCACCTGTCAGCTCAACTTATTCTATATGATATGAAATAAAACGTGGAAGTCGCACCCCTTACAACGGTCCTGAAATTTCGTTGACAACAGTTTTAAATTCAATGTATCACTTTTATGAATTTGTATATTAATTGTTTGTATAACTTTTACCCGCTATTCAAAAATAGTTCTGATTGGCTAATCAAAGTTTTGACAAGGATTTCTCACGAAGCTCATATTGAACGTTATATTGATATACATTTTTAATCATCCACGAAAGAGCTGAGCATTCTATGATATTTTATTATTCTATATCGTATCTAGCTTTTCTCATATTATATTTTCTCATGTTATAGTGTAATACTTATAAAACGTATTTTTAATAAGCGAAAGTGCTTTGAAACATCTTAAATATTAAGATGTTCGTGCTTTACATACGAGTGGCTGTAAATAAATAAAACTGAGTACCTAAACGCAAAATGTTTTATAATATTCATGATATTTAAAAGTAGAATCTAGAGTTAATATATTTTAATTTATTTCCAAAGGTATACGAATAACATACAGAAAACATAACTATAAATATGAAGCAAGCATTTGCAAGAATCAAAAAATTCTTTTCTAAACCGGGTAAGTACATTTTTAATATTAAATAAAGGGTCCACGGAAAGAATATGTCTAGTCAATTCAAATTACAGAAGGAAAAACCAACTTACTTTTAACAGAATAAGGTGTGAATTTGCCCTGATTTTTTTAAGCATTGCACATGCAAACACATGTTTTGTCCGTGGACCCTTCAAATATTATAATATAAATATTATTTATTCCATGTCAGTGGCAAACACGTATACGGTCCGCCTGATGGAAAGCGGTCACCGTAGCCTATAGGCGCCGGCAACCCAAGGGTTGTCACATTTTGTTGACCCATTAAACTGTACTTGTACACTCCGTTTTTGAAGAATCCCATAGTAGTCCTTCGAGAAAACCTCGATTAATTTTATTAACTGGTGCCCGCAACTTTGTCCACTCACGGGCAATTTTTGCGGTAAAAATTACCAAATTCCAACAAAATCGGTTTAACGCACAGAATTAGATTTATATAGAAGAAACAAGTTCATTCATTTGTATGGCGGCCGAGCGTGTCAGATTTTGTACTGAAGTTACTGGCCTATGATTTTAAATAGGTCTCAGGCCCTTGATTATTCATATTTTTTTGTGGTGTTGCAATCAATATTACTTAAGGAGGTATTATTAATGTTTCTGTTCACTTCAACTTACAAAATTTGACGCCCGAAAACTGCAAGCTGTGATTAAAGATGGACAACTCAGTGGATTTCACTGAGTTCATTTAAGTAGATACGTTTGCTTGATCTATGGTATATATTTTATGACATCTGTGGTTTAACGGTATTAATATAAACTCATTGACTAGGAGGAGGCACTTAGACTGGCTTGAAATATATTTGCAATTTACACCACAAGTTGGCGTATTTTCGTCCGTGCAGGAGTAAATAAAAAAACAACTTCGTTCCTTTTTTAACTTGTGATGCAGCAGATAATCTTATTGACCTAAATACAAGGCTTAAGCAATTTTTCCGTCGAGTTTGAAGTGTTGCCAATATCTATTTTTTTAGCGTTTTGGCTCGGGTTGCGATAGCAACGACACTTCCACGAGTTTTATTAAAATATCTACGTAAAAACTTTTACCGGTGTGAAGTTAGCGGCCAAAGTTAGCAGCCGAAGATAACCCGGCCAAATTAAGGAGTCGAGAATTTTTCAGTGAGAAAATGCTCAAAAAGTCTGCCCAAATGCAACGTTTCCTTGAAATAGTGAACAAAACATGCCACATATCAAAATTTACTAATTGAAATAAAAAATTAGACCTGGCCGCTAACTTTTCCATTTAGCAGCCGACCGTATTATCTCCTACTAAAACGGCAAGCAAGGGAATTTTACAACATGATTCGAGTAGACAGAGACAGTAGCTTCAAAATGTAGTAGAAGCGAAAGTGATACCCGATCTATAACTTAGCGAAAAGGGTAGACCAAGGAAGGACTCTGAAAATTTTGAAGGTTCGTACGAATTTCAACCAATATTAATATGACGGACGGCAAGCAAGATATTTTTAAGGACAGACTCGTTTAAACACATCCAAAAGCAGTCCAACGGTGCAGATTTCAAAGTGATACCCGATCTTTTTGATGGAAAACTATCCAGTTGTATTTTAAATGTTTGGTATTTTTAAGCGTCGCGCTGAAGGTTGACTTTTTCTAAATAGAACGGCAAGCAAGGAGGTTTTGGAACATGCCACGTATAGATAGAGAGAATAGCTTAAAGGTAGGTGAGAAGTTAAAGTGATACCCGATCGGTAACTTAGTGAAAAGGGTAGACCAAGGCAAAATCTTCGCGATTTTGGAGTTACATGCGAATTTCGTACAATTTGATTATGACGGACGGCAAGCAAGAGATTTTCAAAGGCAAATACGCTTAGACACGTCCAAAAACATCATAAAAATCTAAATTTCAAAGTGATACCCAATCTTTTTGATGGCTAAAAATACGAATGAATACAAAAATGCCCTATGTTTATTCTTAAGTGTATCACTGATTGCTAATTATCTCTACATAGGACGGCAAGCAAGGAGATTTTGAAACGTGCCACATGTACACAGATAGACTAGTTTAATGTTATTTAAGAAATGAAGTTGATACCCGAACGTTGACTTAGAGAAAACGGGCAGAGAGTAGCGAAAATCGAGGTAGGAGTGAATTTAACACAAATTAAAAGTTAGCAGCCGACCGTATTATTTCCTACTAAAACGGCAAGCAAAAGAACTTTACAACATGATTCGAATAGACAGATATAGTAGCTTCAAAATGTAGTAGAAGCGAAAGTGATACCCGATCTATAACTTAGCGAAAAGGGTAGACCAAGGAAGGACTCTGAATATTTTGAAGGTTCGTACGAATTTCAACCAATATTAATATGACGAACGGCAAGCAAGAGATTTTTAAGGACAGACTCGTTTAAACATATCCAAAAGCATTCCAAAGGTGCAGATATCAAAGTGATACCCGATCTTTTTGATGGAAGACTATCCAGTTGTATTTTAAATGTTTGGTATTTTTAAGCGTCGCGCTGAAGGTTGACTTTCTCTAAATAGAACGGCAAGCAAGGAGATTTTGAAACATGCACCGTATACATAGAGAGAGTAGCTTAAAGGTAGGTCAGAAGTTAAAGTGATACCCGATCGATAACTTAGTGAAAAGGGTAGACCAAGGCAAAATCTTCGCGATTTTAGAGTTGCGTGTGAATTTCGCACAATTTGATTATAACGGACGGCAAGCAAGAGATCATTCGTATTTTTTGCCATCAAAAAGATTGGGTATCACTTTGAAATTTAGCTTTTTCTGATGCTTTTGGACGTGTCTAAGCGTATTTGCCTTTGAAAATCTCTTTCTTGGAATTTTACAATATGATTCGAGTAGACAGATACAGTAGCTTCAAAATGTGGTAGGAGCGAAAGTGATACCCGATCTAAAACTAAGCGAAAAGGGTAGACCAAGGAAGGACTCTGAAAATTTTGAAGGTTCGTACGAATTTCAACCAATATTAATATGACGGACGGCAAGCAAGAGATCATTCGTATTTTTCGCCATCAAAAAGATTGGGTATCACTTTAAAATTTAGCTTTTTCTGATGCTTTTGGACGTGTCTAAGCGTATTTGCCTTTGAAAATCTCTTGCTTGCCGTCCGTCATAATCAAATTGTGCGAAATTCGCACGTAACTCAAAAATCGCTAAGATTTTGCCTTGGTCTACCCTTTTCACTAAGTTAAGTTAGTCTGCTGGAGTCTGCCTGCGATCACGGGTGTAACATCATGCCCGAAACGTCAGGATATAATTAAACGTAAGTTTACGCGATTAAGACCCGTTTGTCTTTAAAATATGAGTGATAATCGTGAAAATTTAAATCAATATAATATGTCGGCAGCTAACTTTTAATTTGTGTTAAATTCACTCCTACTTCGATTTTCGCTACTCTCTGCCCGTTTTCTCTAAGTCAACGTTCGGGTATCAACTTCATTTCTTAAATAACAATAACCTAGTCTATCTGTTTACATGTGGCACGTTTCAAAATCGCCTTGCTTGCCGTCCTATGTAGAGATAATTAGCAATCAGTGATACACTTAAGAATAAACATAGGGCATTTTTATATTCATTCGTATTTTTTGCCATCAAAAAGATTGGGTATCACTTTGAAATTTAGCTCTTTATGATGCTTTTGGACGTGTCTAAACGTATTTGCCTTTGAAAATCTCTTGCTTGCCGTCCGTCATAATCAAATTGTGCGAAATTCGCACGTAACTCTAAAATCGCGAAGATATTGCTTTGGTCTACCCTTTTCACTAAGTTGTCGATTGGGTATCACTTTGACTTCTCACCTACCTTTAAGCTACTCTCTCTATCTATACGTGGCATGTTCCAAAACCTCCTTGCTTGCCGTTCTATTTAGAGAAAGTCAACCTTCAGCGCGACGCTTAAAAATACCAAACATTTAAAATACAACTGGATAGTTTTCCATCAAAAAGATCGGGTATCACTTTGAAATCTGCACCGTTGGACTGCTTTTGGATGTGTTTAAACGAGTTTGTTCTTAAAAATCTCTTGTTTGCCGTCCGTCATATTAATATTGGTTGAAATTCGTACGAACCTTCAAAATTTTCAGAGTCCTTCCTTGGTCTACCCTTTTCGCTAAGTTATAGATCAGGTATCACTTTCGCTTTTACTACATTTTGAAGCTACTATATCTGTCTATTCGAATCATGTTGTAAAATTCCCTTGCTTGCCGTTTTAGTAGGAGATAATACGGTCGGCTGCTAACTTTTAATTTGTGTTAAATTCACTCCTACCTCGATTTTCGCTACTCTCTGCTCGTTTTCTCTAAGTCAACGTTCGGGTATCAACTTCATTTCTTAAATAACAAAAACCTAGTCTATCTGGCTACACGTGGCACGTTTCAAAATCTCCTTACTTGCCGTCCTATGTAGAGATAATTAGCAATCAGTGATACACTTAAGAATAAACATAGGGCATTTTTATATTCATTCGTATTTTTTTGCCATCAAAAAGATTGGGTATCACTTTGAAATTTAGCTTTTTATGATGCTTTTAGACGTGTGTAAGCGTATTTGCCTTTGAAAATCTCTTGCTTGCCGTCCGTCATAATCAAATTGTGCGAAATTCGCACGTAACTCTAAAATCGCGAAGATTTTGCCTTGGTCTACCCTTTTCACTAAGTTATCGATAGGGTATCACTTTAACTTCTCACCTACCTTTAAGCTACTCTCTCTATCTATACGTGGCATGTTTCAAAACCTCCTTGCTTGCCGTTCTATTAAGAGAAAGTCAACCTTCAGCGCGACGCTTAAAAATACCAAACATTTAAAATACAACTGGATAGTTTTCCATCAAAAAGATCGGGTATCACTTTAAAATCTGCACCGTTGGACTGCTTTTGGATGCGTTTAAACGAGTCTGTCCTTAAAAATCTCTTGCTTGCCGTCCGTCATATTAATATTGGTTGAAATTCGTACGAACCTTCAAAATTTTCAGAGTCCTTCCTTGGTCTACCCTTTTCGCTAAGTTATAGATCGGGTATCACTTTCGCTTCTACTACATTTTGAAGCTACTATATCTGTCTATTCGAATCATGTTGTGAAATTCCCTTGCTTGCCGTTTTAGTAGGAGATAATACGGTCGGCTGCTAACTTTTAATTTGTGTTAAATTCACTCCTACCTCGATTTTCGCTACTCTCTGCCCGTTTTCTCTAAGTCACCGTTCGGGTATCAACTTCATTTCTTAAAAAACAATAACCTAGTCTATCTGCCTACACGTGGCACGTTCAAAAATCTCCTTGCTTGCCGTCCTATGTAGAGATAATTAGCAATCAATGATACACTTAAGAATAAACATAGGGCATTTTTATATTCATTCGTATTTTTAGTTATCAAAAAGATTGGGTATCACTTTGAAATTTAGCTTTTTATGATGCTTTTGGACGTGTCTAAGCGTATTTGCCTTTGAAAATCTCTTGCTTGCCGTCCGTCATAATCAAATTGTGCGAAATTCGCACGTAACTCTAAAATCGCGAAGATTTTGCCTTGGTCTACCCTTTTCACTAAGTTATCGATCGGGTATCACTTTAACTTCTCACCTACCCTTAAGCTACTCTCCCTATGTATACGGTGCATGTTTCAAAACCTCCTTGCTTGCCGTTCTATTTAGAGAAAGTCAACCTTCAGCGCGACGCTTAAAAATACCAAACATTTAAAATACAACTGGATAGTTTTCTATCAAAAAGATCGGGTATCACTTTGAAATCTGCACCGTTGGACTGCTTTTGAATGTGTTTAAACGAGTCTGTCCTTAAAAATCTCTTGCTTGCCGTCCGTCATATTAATATTGGTTGAAATTCGTACGAACCTTCAAAATTTTCAGAGTCCTTCCTTGGTCTACCCTTTTCGCTAAGTTATAGATCGGGTATCACTTTCGCTTCTACTACATTTTGAAGCTACTATATCTGTCTATTCGAATCTTGTTGTAAAATTCCCTTGCTTGCCGTTTTAGTAGGAGGATAATACGGTCGGCTGCTAACTTTTAATTTGTGTTAAATTCACTCCTACCTCGATTTTCGCTACTCTCTGCCCGTTTTCTCTAAGTCAACGTTCGGGTATCAACTTCATTTCTTAAATTACAATAACCTAGTCTATCTGTCTACATGTGGCACGTTTCGAAATCTCCTTGCTTGCCGTCCTATGTAGAGATAATTAGCAATCAGTGATACACTTAAGAATAAACATAGGGCATTTTTATATTCATTCGTACTTTTTGCCATCAAAGAGATTGGGTATCACTTTGAAACTTAGCTTTTTATGATGCTTTTGGACGTGTCTAAGCGTATGTGCCTTTGAAAATTTCTTGTTTGCCGTCCGTCATAATCAAATTGTGCGAAATTCGCACGTAACTCCAAAATCGCGAAGATTTTGCCTTGGTCTACCCTTTTCACTAAGTTATCGATCGGGTATCACTTTAACTTCTCACCTACCTTTAAGCTACTCTCCCTATGTATACGGTGCATGTTTCAAAACCTCCTTGCTTGCCGTTCTATTTAGAGAAAGTCAACCTTCAGCGCGACGCTTAAAAATACCAAACATTTAAAATACAACTGGATAGTTTTCCATCAAAAAGATCAGGTATCACTTTGAAATCTGCACCGTTGGACTGCTTTTGAATGTGTTTAAACGAGTCTGTCCTTAAAAATCTCTTGCTTGCCGTCCGTCATATTAATATTGGTTGAAATTCGTACGAACCTTCAAAATTTTCAGAGTCCTTCCTTGGTCTACCCTTTTCGCTAAGTTATAGATCAGGTATCACTTTAGCTTCTACTACATTTTGAAGCTACTATATCTGTCTATTCGAATCATGTTGTGAAATTCCCTTGCTTGCCGTTTTAGTAGGAGATAATACGGTCGGCTGCTAACTTTTAATTTGTGTTAAATTCACTCCTACCTCGATTTTCGCTACTCTCTGCCCGTTTTCTCTAAGTCAACGTTCGGGTATCAACTTCATTTCTTAAAAAACAATAACCTAGTCTATCTGCCTACACGTGGCACGTTTCAAAATCTCCTTGCTTGCCGTCCTATGTAGAGATAATTAGCAATCAGTGATACACTTAAGAATAAACATAGGGCATTTTTATATTCATTCGTATTTTTTGCCATCAAAGAGATTGGGTATCACTTTGAAATTTAGCTTTTTATGATGCTTTTGGACGTGTCTAAGCGTATGTGCCTTTGAAAATTTCTTGTTTGCCGTCCGTCATAATCAAATTGTGCGAAATTCGCACGTAACTCTAAAATCGCGAAGATTTTGCCTTGGTCTACCCTTTTCACTAAGTTATCGATCGGGTATCACTTTAACTTCTCACCTACCTTTAAGCTACTCTCCCTATGTATACGGTGCATGTTTCAAAACCTCCTTGCTTGCCGTTCTATTTAGAGAAAGTCAACCTTCAGCGCGACGCTTAAAATTACCAAACATTTAAAATACAACTGGATAGTTTTCCATCAAAAATATCGGGTATCACTTTGAAATCTGCACCGTTGGACTGCTTTTGGATGTGTTTAAACGAGTTTGTCCTTAAAAATCTCTTGCTTGCCGTCCGTCATATTAATATTGGTTGAAATTCGTACGAACCTTCAAAATTTTCAGAGTCCTTCTTTGGTCTACCCTTTTCGCTAAGTTATAGATCGGGTATCACTTCCGCTTGTACTACATTTTGAAGCTACTATATCTGTCTATTCGAATCATGTTGTGAAATTCCCTTGCTTGCCGTTTTAGTAGGTGATAATACGGTCGGCTGCTAACTTTTAATTTGTGTTAAATTCACTCCTGCCTCGATTTTCGCTACTCTCTGCCCGTTTTCTCTAAGTCAACGTTCGGGTATCAACTTCATTTCTTAAATAACAATAACCTAGTCTATCTGTCTACATGTGGCACGTTTCGAAATCTCCTTGTATGCCGTCCTATGTAGAGATAATTAGCAATCAGTGATACACCTAAGAATAAACATAGAGCATTTTTATATTCATTCGTATTTTTTGCCATCAA
>JALPQI010020981.1:0-18102 GCA_025490895.1 Thaumatotibia leucotreta
TAAATATAACACGTTTCATGGTTTTTGGAAGCTATTCAAGTATTTGCCTTTAGGTGGTCATAGGCTCATGTTGGTGAGCTGATGATGGAAGGTACAACTCCTTAGCGATTAGGAGTTGGGCAATAATTATTTAAATATAACACGTTTCATGGTTTTTGGAAGCTATTCCAGTATTTGCCTTTAGGTGGTCATAGGCTCATGTTGGTGAGCTGATGATGGAAGGTACAACTCCTTAACGATTAGGAGTTAGAGGATAATTCTTTAAATATAACATATTCCCGCGAAACTGTGGAAATTCCTAAAATCACTTGGGGTGGGCAAAGCTCAATTTAATCCTCCAAACACCTTTGACTTAAATGCAATCAATAACCACTTCAGTACTTCTCCAGTAATTCTCGATCCTTCTATTAAACAAGCAACACTCTCACTTCTTGCCAATAACATACACCCCGATTTGCCTCACTTTGAACCTGGTGATATTTCGCCGCAAGATACGCTTGCCATCCTAAAGTCCATTAAGACGAAGGCTGTCGGTGAGGATAGCCTGGGTTTGGACATGCTCATGCTTGTGGCGGATTCCATTGCTCCCATCCTCTCTTTTATTATTAACTTCTCTTTATCCACGGGTACATTTCCTGCATCCTGGAAGAATGCCCACGTAATCCCACTACCCAAAACCTCTAATCCTGTCGATTTTTCTCAATACCGTCCCATCTCCATTCTCCCTATTTTGTCTAAAGTTATAGAACATTTTGTTAATCGCCGTCTCCTATCTCATCTTAATATGCATTCCCTGTTAAATCCCTTCCAGTCTGGTTTCCGCCCCGGGCATAGCACAGTCACCGCCTTAGTTAAAGTCACCGATGACATTCGCCATAATATTGAGCATAAAAAGCTCACTATCTTAGTTCTCCTTGACTTCAGTAGTGCTTTCAACACTGTTAACTTCGACCTACTTCTCAGTATTCTCCGGACTCTAAATTTTTCTGAAACGACTCTGTCATGGTTTCGCAACTACCTTATTGGTAGGCGTCAGCGTGTGAGGGTTGACGACCAGTTCTCGGACTGGTGTGAACTCTCCGCTGGCGTGCCGCAGGGTGGTGTCCTTTCTCCGCTTCTATTCTCAATTTTTATTAATGGTATCACCAGGTCACTTAATTCGTCTTATCACTTATATGCGGATGACCTGCAGATTTATTCAGCGGCTAGTATTGAAAATTTTACTAGTTTAGTTAACGACATAAATGGGGATTTAGAATTAATTCGTTGTTGGGCCCGTAATTATGGATTGAAAGTGAATGCGAAGAAATCGCAAGCAATTGTTATTGGTAGTCCTTACTATATAACTAAGCTCTCAGACATGACGGTTCCGGATATTTATTTTGGTGAGACACCTATCCCATTCTCATCGACTGTGCGAAATCTGGGTATTACCATGGATCAGACGCTTTCCTGGACACCCCATGTGGCGAAAATTAGCCGAAAGGTGTTTGCATCTCTTCATTCTTTGAGACGTCTACAAAACTTTCTCCCATTTCAAACGAAAATTACCCTTGCACAGTCTCTCTTGCTCCCACTGCTAGATTATGGAGATATTGCTTTCCTGGACCTGAGGGAGGAGCTGCTCGATAAGCTCGAACGTTTGCAGAATGTGTGCATCAGATATATTTTTGGCTTACGTAAATACGATCATGTTTCTCAATTTCGTTCTCAACTTGGCTGGCTTCCGATCCGCCGTCGCAGAGATGTACATGTACTGTCCTTGCTTTTTAACGTACTTTTCAATCCTTCTTCGCCTCCTTACCTTTCTGAAAGATTTCTTTATTTAGCTGATGTCAGTAATCACCGTTTACGTTCAAGTGCTAACCTCACTCTTGCTTTACCGTGTAATAAGTCTCGAACTTACTCTAGATCTTTTTTGGTGCGTGCTGTGAAATTATGGAATGGGTTGCCGCTGTCCCTCAGACAGGCTCAGTCTGTAACGTCACTCAAGAACGGTCTGAAGAAGTTGTGGCTTTCCGACAGTTTGTGAAATGGTTGAGTATTTTATTTTATTTATAGATATGTAGTATATGTATTTTACATTATAACTATATGTGTAGTTTATGTACGAATTAAGCATAGTAGGTAATATAGTATATTTACAGTAGTCATTCAAATCACGCACTGTACACGTTTGTTTGTCTATCTCTTGTTTCATATAGTTCTCTCTTTTGCTCAAAGGTTAACTGGAAGAGATCCCTTACAGGGATAAGTTCGCCCTTGTACCTTTTTGAATTGTTGTGTATTTTTTTACCTGTTTTATTTGTGTGCAATAAAGAATTTACATACATACATACATGTATTTTGGAAGCTATTCAAGTATTTGCCTTTAGGTGGTCATAGGCTCATGTTGATGAGCTGATGATGGAAGGTACAACTCCTTAGCGATTAGGAGTTGGGCAATAATTCTTTAAATACAACATATTTCATGTTTTTTTAAGCTATTCGAGTATTTGCCTTTAGGTGGTCATAGGCTCATGTTGGTGAGCTGATGATGGAAGGTACAACTCCTTAGCGATTAGGAGTTGGGGGATAATTCTCACTAAGCGAAATACTAACTCAAGTCATTAAAAGCCCCCGCCTACGGGGTCGGGCTTCTAACACTCTCGTTGGTAATACCGTATTTACCTCCCTAGATGCACAATGTACTTTTACTGAACCTATTTTATATTTATACTATACTAAAAAGCAAAAAATAAAATATTTTAAAAATAAAAATTAAACCGCCTCCAAAAATACGCTGGAACTAAAAAGTGCAAAATAATTTTGGTTCCTACCACTTAGGATTTCCTACCCAAACCTTTAAACCTTTTACCCTATTCATTGAAATAAAATATGATTCCTAGGTATCCCACTGATCTCAGTGAAGTCGGTGCCAAGACACAGAACAACAACAACTAAATAATATTACGTATACACTTCATAATATTAATAATATTTTGATTTAATTTATAATATTTTGAAGAGTATTTCTTAACCGTAAAATAATAACTAACCCTAAAATATGAGTGTGATGTAGCCTGTGGACGTATTTGTCTTGGCACCGACTTCACTGAGATCAGTGGGATACCTAGGAATCACATTTTATTTCAATGAATAGGGTAAAAGGTTTAAAGGTTTGGGTAGGAAATCCTAAGTGGTAGGAACCAAAATTATTTTGCACTTTTTAGTTCCAGCGTATTTTTGGAGGCGGTTTAATTTTTATTTTTAAAATATTTTATCGCTTATCGCGTGCGTTAGCGCATGGTATCTTCGCTAGGATATAATAAGATATTCGTAGTAATATTTTAAGATATTCATAGATTGTTCGTTGAATTTCGGTCACAATGTTGCGGTGAGTTGAAACAATAATAGGATTGCGGAATAATCTTGCAGCAATGACATAATATTCATGGATACGCAGGTTCATTCATGGATACGACTGTCGACGCGAGTGTGGCGCCGACTTAGCAGCTCGCTCGCGTGGGCTCCACACTCGCACTAGCGGCTTGGCACCGCACTTCGCGCGAGAGTTAGGAAGGCTCTTTATAGGCATTTTAAATTTTATTAAATCATATTTGATAGTCATGAATGACCAGCAATGTACAGAGGAGAAGTTTTATAAGTTGCGAAACTTCTAAAGATAATGTTCTCAGCAATTTAATATATACATGCCTTTTAAGGTATATTTTATGCCTTGTTTACGCAATTGTGAAATACAATATTTTTCATAAATTCTCATGGAAACATTCTCAATGAGAACTTACTCTTAATTTCTCATGAAAATTCTTGGAAATTTCCTAGTATATTCCCGCAATTTTGAGAATATTCTGCAACTTGTGCATTACTATGAATGACCCAGTCTACGTATTTCTTATAATTAGAATTTACATTTATAAATAACACGTACTGATACAGCGACTTGCATAACCATACCGAATGCAGTGTTGAAACTGTCTAAGTTTCCATTTTGCTAAGCATTTCTAAGACTTTATAAATGAACACCTAAATAGATACGAACAGCACATCATTCCAAAACTAGGTATCATGCCATTTGAAGTTCGCGGTTGGCAAGACAATTTGTAACGACGCTCCGCCAAGAAGGCGTCTTGTTACGTCACTCACAACAAAAAGGGACCAGTGCCTGCCTCAGACTCCATCTCAGAGAATAATTAAGTCAATAATCACACTTCTTTCCGGGGCGCCTTTTAAAAACGCGCAAGGAGGAGAGTAATTAAATATAATTAATGATGGCGACATTTTGCACCGAGTTCGCCTTTTCCTTTAGTAACTCAATCTGCGCTTTGAAATGCAAAGACTTTTGCCGTTCGGAGTCACGCTGAAATGATAATTTGACCTAGACACAAATAAGAAAACTTGGAAGATAATTTTGCTACTCCCAAGTTTCGGAACCGGTTTAAAAATACCGGTAATAAGCAAATTATATCGGGTAAACTCAAACTTTAAATTTTTTATAATAAACCTAAATAAAATGGTTTAATCAGCTAACGCCGAAACAAATCGCTTTATCTCAATATTATTTCGTTTGGCTTGCTTAGGAATTAACCAGTTTTAATTATTTTAAACAGGTTAATCTACCGATTTTATGAAAACCAGTTTGCAAATACGTCTTCTTCCTTGTGAATAATACAGAACATCTGATTGGAAATTTCTAAAACTACGATTATTTTTTAAAGTTCATGCAGAATATTATGCAAAGTAGCAAACAGCCGTAATCTTGTGGATTATCGCGCGTTTTTCCCATCGGGCGTGGTTCAATCGTGCTGCGTGCAATGTCGACCGTGACTGATAATATAACGAGTGGTCGAATATCGACGTTATCAACTGAATAGCGTCCAAGCTGCTATCTCTTATCAAAACGTGATCTCCAAACTCCAAGTCACGTGAACATAAGGAAAATATTAAAAAAACAAAATTCTTTATTTAGTTAACAGGATGTACAAAAAATTACAAGGATTGGTGTCTCCTTTTAAGTTATTTGCAAAATAACCTGTGTCGGGACGTCGGGAGGCAATAATACGCATTTCTAGCTATCGTTTTCAAATATTAACATTTGAAAAATATTTAAAATGACCGTACAATTAAGTTTATTTCCTCCGAACGATCAATGTAACGCGAGTATTAGTCAAACTGCGCGTGGCTGCGATCTGTCTTTGTCAAGTGCAAATTAACGATTAATTTTGAAGTACATTGCTTGTCAGTTAACTTTCTGAGAAAGTTAATTACTTTTAAAATTGTAGTTTTCAATCAAATAATGCTCACGGTTTGGCGAAAAATATGCATCGCATTCCTCGGTTACAATAAAAGCCAGTATCATGGTAACACTGTAGGTATAGTAAACTAGTGCTTACTTACAACTATTTTAGAATGAAAAAATGCTATTGATTTAATTTTAGGGCTAGACTCGGGCAAACAGTAATCTGATTACATTTGAATATGGAATTTTGTATATTGATTATAAGCTATTCACAAATGTAATCGAAAGAAGTGATCGGATTACTCTTTGCTCAACTATTTATGCTTAGGATCTACTTGCTACTGCCCAATACTAAATACTTAGTATAGCTACCATGTTAGCTGGTATCTATAAGGGTGATATTAAAGTAATGTAACTTTACAAGGACAGTGAAAATCTTACCTACACGTAAGCACAATTACCTACGTCGGTACCACATTTTAGTATTTAGCAATTTTTGACGTCTTCTCTTTCATGTAAGCTGCCTGAAATCTAATTAAAACTTCATCTCATTGTTGTACGATTTTTAAAATTTAACAATTACATTTACAATTTAATGCTACGCGGTGGAAACACCCTGAAAACGAAATCGATGAATACAAACTTATATCGTCCTTCATGATGTTCACTGTTCCAAGGTCGCTTTCCAATTGAAGTCACATATTAAAGACTGATCTCTAAAACCTACACGGTTCTGCTCTCGCGTTGATGGTGCCAGTGCAATATTGTCTCCCGTCGTAAAACGGTCTTTCAGTGGATTAACGAGTGTCCCGGAAGCTGGCAGCCGGGGTGGTCTGATGGGCGCCATGTTGCATCGACTTGCCGAGTAAATGGCTAAAACCAGTGCCAGTGTAGTGCGTTACCGACGCGGACAGCTATCGGCAGCACTGTATTTAAATTTGGTTCACTATGTTTTTTTGATATTTGACATGTTCATTTTGCTGGTGGTAGGACCTCGTGCAGGGTCCGCCCGGATAGCTACCACCGTTTTACCCGTTAACCTGCCGCTAAATAGCAGTGTTTGCAGTGCTGTGTTTCGGTTTAGGGGTAAGATGCCGGTGTAATTACTGGCATAGATAGAGGCAATCCATCTAAGTCCTCAGGGTAGGCAGCGCATAGGCGATTTTTTGGTCACTATGTCCATGGGCCTCAGTTCCTGCTTTCCATTAGGTGGGCTGAGAGCTCAGTTGTCTACCTTGGTCACATAAAAAAAAATATCTTGGCTAGGTCTGCTGTTGCATTGGCTTCGGCCCGTCGCCCTGCGCCCGCGCCGCTATTACAACTGCCGCTTTACGACCACTCAGAGACATTAACGCTTGATAGCTTCCTCGAGCCGTCTGTCTCCCACGACGATACTTTACAGGACATGGACAGTGACAGTAGCATTTTAAAACAATCAGACAGAAGTTTTTGTGAACATGGATTAGTGTTTTTCAAGTAGTCACACTACTATATTAAATGTCATATCATATATCTTAGATTACCACCGTCGGAAGTGGCGAACGAACCTACGTACTCGGCTTTCGCGGCTAATCCCTATGCCGCTCGACCACTTAGTCTTAGCAACGACTGGTTAAATTCCTCGGGTATATAATATATATTATGCAGTTTCTTGTGCACGCGACTTAGCTCTTTACCACCCACGTGGGTGTTCTTGGTCTTTTTCACGACATCTACATTTTTTTTAGCCTATTACGTTATCCCACTGCTGGGAAAAAGCCCTTTAAATCTCTTCATATCGCTCTTTTGTGTATAATTTGTCCATTTGCTGATGCCACAAGCAGGGCATGCAATCTTCACGGAGTAAGTGGTAAATAAGTTTTCAAACTTTAATCGTACTTGTTATGAAACTATTTGGCGGCATAGCTATAATAATAGGTAAACAAACAAACCAAGATGAAACCACCATCCAGTGAAATCCTTTTTTTTTTGACTTACTTTGACTTAAAGTCCTTAGTCCCCTAGGTGGGGCAGAGGGCGTCCACAGTGTGTCGCCATCGCGATCTATCTCGAGCTGCGAGCTTCACCTCAGGCCATGACAGCCCGATCGTCTTTATCTCGGATGCCACCGAGCGCCGCCAGGATTGCTTTGGCCGTCCACGTCTCCTTTTGCCTTGTGGGGTCCATTCTATAGCTTGCCTTGGTATGTGGTCTGGGTCTCTTCTGAGGGTGTAGCCTATCCAAGTCCACTTGCGGCGCGTGATCTGATGTCCGATCGGGGTTTCGTGACAGAGTTCTAGGAGGTGTTCATTTGTAATTTTTTTGTTTAGGGGGGGGGAGAAATGCTTTACGCATACCACCCGGGTGCGGGAGGGCACCCGAACGGTTATGTGGGACTCCCGTTTGGCTGATGAGGCCTACAGTATACCCACTAAAAAACCCCCCCACATGCCACCTCATCGCCTTTTGGCGGGGTCACGAGAACGCTCTCGCACACATTCGCGACCCCGCCGGCGGCAGCTGTTTCCGAGCAGCTCCATCGCGGGTGTCCGAAGACCCTCCACGCTGGACGCGCCAGATGGTTGGGCGCGCCTTCCTCCTCGATCTCCATTATGTATTGTGGCGAACCCTCCCGAGACCGCCACAAAGAGACTTTGGGTGCCGGAATATTTCCCGGTACCCGGCGGCATATAAGGTCTATGGTTATGCCGCCGACCACACTTCAGCTGCAGAGGATAGGGCGAGCGGCAACACCGACACTCCTCTTCCTCTGCAGCCCCACCGACGCCGTTATGGCGGAACGGCCCCGCCAAGATCGCAGGGGGTAGGGAGAGTGGCGCTCCGTAATATCATCACGCCTCTCCCCCTGCGATCCCGCCTCGGCCGCAGAGGATAGGGAGAGCGGCAACGACAACACCGACACTCCTCTTCCTCTGCGGTCCAGAAGAAGCTGCTTGGAGCGTCCTCCTCGGGCCAGCCGGCGGCCCAAAACTGGCCGGCCCTGGGTGCCTCTTCGCTTCACCGTGGGTAACCAGTCCACGGTTACTGAGGCCCTCCACCACGACCAGGTGGGCACCCCACGGGGGGATCCAGTGAAATCCTTAGACAACCCATGTGTATAAGCCGTATAAAATACGGTTTTTTCATTTTGATTGACTACAGTCAGAGAGAGTTAATTTTCGTCAGACTGTTGCGGCAAGTATAATTTCAAGACGGACTACTCTATATATCTATAGAATGCAATGTTAACATAACTCAGCTGAAAACGGAGATTCATAGTATTTTCGTAGTTATTAAATGAAATACCTCAGATGACGGGATGCAATGCAGATTCTTTTGTCAACGAAATTTCTGAATTTTACAATAAAGAGCCTCACATTCCTTTACGCCTCCTCGACTTATTCGACGTGTAATGAATTTACTGGAAATAAATCAGTGAAAAAGAATCTCGGTTTAAAATAATATACCATGTGAAATTATGCATTTGGACGCCATCTGTCGGCCGGTGGAGATAATCGATAAAAATAATCGTGCCCACAATAAAACAATTAAAGTATTGAAAAAAAGAAATGATAAGATTTGAGCCACAAGTACGTACTAAGCGATACATTAAATTTATTGATAGGCTTAAGGGATTAGTGCTGATAAGTACCTATAATATTTAATAGTATGACTCAAAACGGGATATTTAGGTACCACTTACTACGTGAATATGGCGTTTGCATCAGTGCTGACATATCGGATGCTCAATAATTGCAATAAATTTTATATGGTAAATGTCCCGTTTTCTTCTTCTTCTTCTGAGTCATAGCCTCATGTCTGCCGTGACTCCTATGGGGTATTCTTCCTGTCATTGCTCTCCAGGCCGTTCGATCTTCGGCCATATGAATATCCCATTTTAAGTCATGCTAATAATATACAACACCATGTTCGCTTAAAAACTAACTGTAAATTCTAGCTGTTCATCTTTAAACCTGATTTAACGTATAATCTTTATGCATTATTGGGCTCTGCTTTCTGTCAGTTTCTTATGAACTAAGTACCTCCACATTATGTATGTATATTGTACAAGTGTGGTGAACGGGTAGCTTACACGGAAAATGGGCTCGATCCGACACGATATGTCCAACATTTCATTGTCTATACATAATACCACGCGACTTCACGACGGCACGGCAAAAGAATATATTAAGTTTATTGAAAAAAAGACACGATATACTTAATATTAAGATGTGGGGAGTTATACTTAACTTCCGTAACGAACAACTAGTATCTCAGTCAGCGGCGTAGCTACTGCCGTATCTGCCGTATCAATTATACGGGGCCCCCGGGCCACGGGGGCCCCCAAAGTGTGTAAGGAAAAAGAATAAAAACTTTCTAATTTATATTACCTCCACATAAGGGCCTCCAAAAAAATTTTATACGGGGCCCCGACAAGGCACGCTACGCCACTGATCTCAGTAATAAAAAAAACTCTTTAAGCAAAAAAAATATTTAGAACCTATCTCAAAATAAATGTGACAATGCCATCCAACATTAGTCACAAATGATAAACACTGAGATGGCAACACGCATAGATAAACTTGCCGAGCACACCCTCAAACATTTCTACGGAAGTGACAGGACAGGTGCGATTTGACAGCGATAAGAGGTTGTTCAAACTATGACTTGAGCGTATTATCTGTAGAGCTACCGCGAATTTCGGTCGACGTGATGCTCTGTTTGCACTTGCGAATTTGTACATAAGAGTGAATGGGAGGCAGCACGTTGTTCGTGGGTTGCGGTTGGACTTCTGTTCTTATCCAATAAACATTGAACAAACTCGGTGCCCTCTTTAAAATTACAGTCTACATCGTTTATCAATTTAGAACGTATGTCATAGGCACAAGGATAAAAGTCGTTCATATTTATTATAATAAATAAGCGTAAGTAAAATACACCTGCTAATAAAAATATTAAAAAATCTACATGATGTATCCTAAATAAACAAAAGTTTAATTTGCGCTTGAAGGAGATTTCCCGCTGCTGTTTCCGTAGCCTCACTAAAAAAAGAAACAAAGGTATATGTGGGTAGCGAAATACTCATATTTTAGAATGTTACCTGGCCTGCTACCGCGAATACCGAAGTTCGAAAATGTCGGAGACTTGACTCTGCCACTCCAACGAAGGCGACATTAGAGTCAAAGTCCCCGACATTTTCGAACTTCGGTATTCGCGGTAGGGCCTCTTACAGTTCAAAAAGTTCTGTTTAGGGATACATAAGTATAAATAAACTTAATATAACTTAAAGTGTATGTTTGATATTTATTTGTGTTACTGTCTCTTTGTCACATATATCAGTTTGTTTTCCAATTAAAAACTAAAAAAATACATACATGTATGTTGCCTACAGATATACTACTTCGATCGCCCTGCGTGGCGATTATGGACATTTATGGTTATGCGTCCATACGCATAGGAGGCCTATATGCACAGCAGTCCAGCCTACATAGGTATATGAAGCTGAGTATTTTCTTCATCGTAACCAAATCCACCGAAGTAAATCCTTCGTGATCCTCGTATCCGCCTGGTATTGCGTCTCTACAAAAGATAACACAATTTATCGACAGCTTAATCGATTTGCATACGTTAGTACATCGATAACAAATCGAAACAACGCTGTTTCCACTGCTTCTTATTTGCCATAAATACCTTATCTGGTTAATTTACGCACATATTATTTTAAAGCTGATGCACTTAACTTGCACTAGTTGCACTGAGAGAAAGAAAAACAGGTTTAAAATTTGTTCTAATTAATATAATTAGAAATAAAACTATGAAAACGGATAAACTCGGGTATATTAACTAATTTTAACTTCATTCCGACGTTTCGAACACTTTACAGGGTTCGTGGTCTGCGGATGACTGACAATGGAGGAAATTTGATAGATCTACCTCCATCAAAATAAGAAAGATAAGTACAAAACTACCCACCAAAGAAAAAATTACTAAATCACAGACAATAAATTTTAAGGGTGGATGTACATACAAAATTTGCAAATTAAGCTAGTTATTCATTACAAATATTTTCAGAATGAAGACAAGAGACAAAAAATAAATAATCTACGCCGGTTCTATCCCTACGCCACTGCCTGAGAAGTATTTCCTTCCTTTGTATGATTGTATTGTTAGGAAGGTATCCCAAAATTGGGACCGGCAAGAAACTCAGCGGGACAACTCTTTTCAAAAAACATTTGTGGTACATCTTAAGATCATCATGCATTAAACCGAAACATACAATTTTGATTAATAAGGAAATTTAAAATAATTTTGAAAAAAATTTTTCAGTACTAAAAAGGGGGTAATGGTCACCACCGCCAAATACATCAGCCTCACGGTTTATGTTAATATGTGGTAATTATGTATGTGGTAATTAGTTAATATACGCGAGTTTATCCGTTTTCATAGTTTTATTCAAAGAGGTTGTAACTCTTAGGGCGCCTATAGAGAGACGGCGTGACAGACAAAACCCGTGCCGCGCATATGCGTTTTACGCATATGTGCTGTCAGTACCTCTCGGAACGTCATGGGTATATAAACTATAAAAATATACCACGAATGCCACATTGCCCTGTAATCTGGTGCAGGAACCAGTCTACGTACGTTAATAAACAAAATTCAAACGTTTCCTATCACAGGCAAGTAAAAAAAGTTATATTAAATTCAATATAAAATTAGTATGGGCGAGAGACATAGTGAAGAGACACGACGCTGAATTTGTTATCGATAGTCTATGTAAACTCTTACAACTAAACGGTGTTAGTAGAAATTCAAAATTTGTTCCCGAGTTACGGACGTTTCCAATGTATAAGTAAGTATAAATATAATAAATAAATATCTTGGGACATAAATATCTTGGGACATCTCACACAAATCGACCTAGTCCCACGGTAAGCTCAATTAAGGCTTGTGATGTGGGTACCAGGCGACGATATATATAATAGATAGATACACATAGATACTTAAATACATAGACAGCCATGACCAAGGAACAAATATTTGTGATAAATAAATACACAAATAATGCCCTCGCCGGGATTCGAACCCGGAACCTCCAGCTTCGTAGGCAGGGTCACTACCAACTAGGCTACGGAGGCTGTCAAAGTATAATTATGTGTATTTCTCTATTTAAGTACATATACAGGGTGGAAAGGGACGACGTTCCATCCCGCTACCAACCGAGTCTACCAACCATTGCGATGAACTTTCAGTATGGGACCAACATCGAAATATTAAAAAAAAAAATTAACTCCTCATACAAAGTGAGTGATTAGTTAGAGTTCAATAGTATGGAAAAGTCAATTTTCCATGTACGCTTTCGATGTTAGTCCCATACTGAAAGTTCATCGTAATGGTTGGTAGACTCGGTCGGTAGCGGGAAGGAACGTCGTCCCTTTCCACCCTGTATATATCGTCGCCTAGCACCCATAGTACAAGCTTTGCTTAGTTCGGGGCTAGGTTGATTTGTATGAGACTGCCCCCAAACATTTATTTATTTATTTATATTTAGTGCAGACAATGAAGCAACTATACAAAAACATATAGTTTAAGAAATTCTGAATTAATTTTTAAATTTCCTATAGAACCATGTGTCAGAGAACGCTGGATAACGGCGACTGGAAAGTTGAACTAGTTTCCGCAAAAACACGACACAATTTGTTCGGACCACTTCCAAAATGACTGTTTTGTAAAAACAAATCCGAGATCTACACGGTGTTACGCGAGCATTGCGAAAGATTTTGACTATGCATTCTAGACATCAAAATAAACAAAAAATATTATGAGACCTAATGTCAATTCCTTTTTTTTTTTAGGCCGATTTGAATACTTTTTAACATTTCCAGTACTTTTTATCATATCAACAGTTTGTTTCAATTATTTATTTCAATTGTTATTTTAAGTAGAGGTTATTTCGTCAAGTCTATTCGTATTTTTTGATTGTCAGGCAAAAGGTGTGGTAATATTAGAACACATTGTGGTAGCATTGTAATCCAAAAGAAGTTAAATGACGAGTTACGTCGAAAAACTTATTTCGAAAAAAGGTTGATTATCTCTGAAACCAAGCCGAGTCCAGGAAATTTTATGTAACAATAAAGACTCTAAACTCTAAATATGGTCAGGAATCCAGCATTAAAATCTTTCGGAATGCTGACGTAACATCCATATATTGTCATCCAATGCCTGTCCAACTTTAAAACTCCATCCTGCGTTTGACAAGGTAAGTTAGCTTTGCTAAATAATTTTAGTGTTTTTTAAAAGTAAAGTACCTTTTGAAGGATTTCTGATGTTATCTGTTAATACATATTAATTTAAGTATGTAATTTCCAGGTGTTTCTTGTCCCAAGTAACCCATCTGATAATCTTTCAAGAAAACGCAAAACGGTACAATTTACGAATTTAAAAATATCTTTATACATTTATACATCTAGTTAATCTGTCCTCATATATAATACCTAAATTACCTAACCATCTAAACTCCTTACAATTGATCGTTTAATTTTAGTTCCCATTTATAGTTACAATTTTAATTTAAGCACCTATGATATACCCACATTTTCTTTTTGCGTTTTATAACGTAATATATGTAGATATAGTTTGCACACCTTGAACAAACAAACCAATGCAAAGGTAACATATATAACTAGACAGAGGTTAAACAACAGGCGGTCTTAAGACCCTTAACACTTGTTGTTTAACTTTAACCTTAAAGCTAACGACTTAGTGTAAGTAGGTACTTATTGTAAATATAAATTCAAATAAATGTATAAATTTTACTGTTTTTATATCATTCATTAAAAATGAGAATGTTTGAATAGCTTTTTTCCAATAACATTTTTAGTCAAATAACTGTTGGTTTTAATCTATCGATAAAAATATCGAGCCATACCATAACACTATTTACATTAACATGTCAAAATTACCTGACACGGTCGATTTCTATGAAAATGACAGCTAAGGCCGCCTCTATCTCTAAGGTTACACACTAAAAAGGTCCGTGCTCTGTGGCATCTTGGCTAGCTCTCAAATTCGTAAGATCCAGATCGATTTCATAAGAATGCCCCTTGGTTTTTTTATTTTATTTAATCTAATTATATTAATATTTTCTTCGGTTACCGCGAAGATTACTCATGAAATAAAACCACAGAGCACGGACCTTTTTGTTGCGCGTTCGATGTGCCGGTAGGGTTCCCCAACACGATGCTATTAATGATATTGTCCGCAGAGCTATGGTGTCGGCAAGTTTACCTTGCGTTCTGGAGCCTCAGGGTCTAAGCCGAACAGATGGGAAGAGGCCGGACGGTCTTACACTGGTTCCTTGGGCGAAGGGCCGTAGTTTGCTGTGGGATGCCACCTGTGTAAGTACGTTCGCTGCGTCACATCTTGCGCAAACTGTCAGGTCGGCGGGTGGTGCGGCGGAAAACGCGGCCAAACACAAGCATGCCAAGTATTCCACCCTGGAACCTGTGTACGACTTCGTCCCTCTTGCGGTGGAAACGGCCGGGCCTTGGTGTGAGGAGGCAAAACTTTTTGTACGGGATTTGGGTAAAAGGATGCGCGATAGGGGTGGCGACTCTAGGTCTGGTTCGTACTTGGTTCAGTGGATATCCTTAGCTATCCAACGGGGGAATGCAGCGAGCATATTTGGAACTTTTGGGCCGGGTACGTGCCAGGCAGGGATGTTTTAATATTAGCAATTATTTTATAATTTATATTGACGAAACGTGTTGTGGATGGTTTGATGTTGTTATTATTGTGACGAAGCTTGTCGTGAATATACTTTCCTGTATCTTGACGAAACCTGTGTTGTGGATTTTTCAGGTATGTACTATTTTATGAAATAAGTATGTTTACATTGAAATAAATAATTGAAACAAACTGTTGATATGATAAAAAGTACTGGAAATGTTAAAAAGTATTCAAATCGGCCTAAAAAAAAAAGGAATTGACATTAGGTCTCATAATATTTTTTGTTTATTTTGATGTCTAGAATGCATAGTTAAAATCTTTCGCAATGCTCGCGTAACACCGTGTAGATCTCGGATTTGTTTTTACATAACAGTCATTTTGGAAGTGGTCCGAACAAATTGTGTCGTGTTTTTGCGGAAACTAGTTCAACTTTCCAGTCGCCGTTATCCAGCGTTCTCTGACACATGGTTCTATAGGAAATTTAAAAATTAATTCAGAATTTCTTAAACTATATGTTTTTGTATAGTTGCTTCATTGTCTGCACTAAATATAAATAAATAAATAAATGTTTGGGGGCAGTCTCATACAAATCAACCTAGCCCCGAACTAAGCAAAGCTTGTACTATGGGTGCTAGGCGACGATATATACAGGGTGGAAAGGGACGACGTTCCTTCCCGCTACCGACCGAGTCTACCAACCATTACGATGAACTTTCAGTATGGGACTAACATCGAAAGCGTACATGGAAAATTGACTTTTCCATACTATTGAACTCTAACTAATCACTCACTTTGTATGAGGAGTTAATTTTTTTTTTAATATTTCGATGTTGGTCCCATACTGAAAGTTCATCGCAATGGTTGGTAGACTCGGTTGGTAGCGGGATGGAACGTCGTCCCTTTCCACCCTGTATATGTACTTAAATAGAGAAATACACATAATTATACTTTGACAGCCTCCGTAGCCTAGTTGGTAGTGACCCTGCCTACGAAGCTGGAGGTTCCGGGTTCGAATCCCGGCGAGGGCATTATTTGTGTATTTATTTATCACAAATATTTGTTCCTTGGTCATGGCTGTCTATGTATTTAAGTATCTATGTGTATCTATCTATTATATATATCGTCGCCTGGTACCCACATCACAAGCCTTAATTGAGCTTACCGTGGGACTAGGTCGATTTGTGTGAGATGTCCCAAGATATTTATGTCCCAAGATATTTATTTATTATATTTATACTTACTTATACATTGGAAACGTCCGTAACTCGGGAACAAATTTTGAATTTCTACTAACACCGTTTAGTTGTAAGAGTTTACATAGACTATCGATAACAAATTCAGCGTCGTGTCTCTTCACTATGTCTCTCGCCCATACTAATTTTATATTGAATTTAATATAACTTTTTTTACTTGCCTGTGATAGGAAACGTTTGAATTTTGTTTATTAACGTACGTAGACTGGTTCCTGCACCAGATTACAGGGCAATGTGGCATTCGTGGTATATTTTTATAGTTTATATACCCATGACGTTCCGAAAGGTACTGACAGCACATATGCGTAAAACGCATATGCGCGGCACGGGTTTTGTCTGTCACGCCGTCTCTCTATAGGCGCCCTAAGAGTTACAACCTCTTTGCAAGATGCCATTCTGCAATTGTATACGATAAGCGTTAAATAAGAAATGTATGATGAAAATGACAGGTTTGTACGACAAGGCTCATGACCATTTCCATCCATTACTATGATCACTTGACATCTTGGCTAGACCTGCTGATACCTAACGGTTAACTTAAAAAAATGTCTTCTAAAAACTTTTATATCATTTTAATAGTACATTGTGCATCAAGGGAGGTAAGTAAAGAATTACTAACGAAAGTTTTAGAAGCCCGTCGCCATAGGCGGTGGGCTTTTAATGACTCGAGTTAGTATTCCGCTTACCGACCGTGATGCATACAATGTTTTTCTTCACACTTGTTAACAAAAAAAATAACTTTTAAGACAAATATTATTCCGTTTGTTAGGTTCCAATTGGTTGGCTGTATAATTTGTACACAAATTTAGCAATTTCAGTCCAAATACCATGCTAATCTTTCAGGTCTCTGGCACACCACAGAAGACCATGACATAGTGCATCCATCGTGTAATCTGCGCTTACGTTAGGCTCCAGTTACAGCGAGTACCGGTCGTGATAAGCCGTATTTATTATCGCGATAAGTCGCCGACGAGACGTGCAGCTTCATGTGGGAGCTGGAAAATAATTCAAACCTGACAGCCTTTATAATGTAACAATGCATTCTAGGAACGGGACAGAATGAACGATGTATAAACTTGTAGTTGTAGTAGCGTGTCGTCTTCTGCTTTTTATTCTACCTCTTTGTCGACGTGATTAATATACCCATAACCGTACCAAATTGCAAATTTCTAGTACAGTCAAGTGCAGAAATAATTATCGGAAGAATCCGCTCATAAATATGTTACGATGTTCTCATTACACAGAGTGCACCGGGACATATTTTTGAACATTTTCGTATACACCTTATTTTGTCTTTGACTGTACTAACGGCCACTGAGCTAGTTATGCTGCGGACAGACAGACGGACCGACAGGTTCACAGGTTCCTAATTTACTACGGAACCCCAAAAACATCCAGTTCACCAACGCACAACGCACATTAATGTGAAAATGTGACATTTACAGACATGCAATGAAGATGGCATGGCTGTAGGATCTAATAAAATAAGTAAAAAAAGTTTTAAGTTAAACGGTTTTTATTGCACCAAAAACTAGAAAATAAAAATTATTTGTAACTAACCGTAGATGCTACTTTTTGTAGATTAGTCACGTGAAACTATTATCACTGTAGTCTTCCCAAGTCGGATGCTGAAAGCCACGTTTAGCCTCTATGTCAGTGGATTAAGCGTATCCTAATCGGAAACTTTTACCAAACTGAAATAAAAACGTGGGGCGTACGCAAATGTGATTGTGTTAAGTCACTATAGTTATTTAAGAACACACATAGAAATCAAGACAGCAATAGAGTAATAAGTTTTGTTCTGGCCTTGGTGAAAGTTATTTACCTCTGTAGAAGTGTTGGAACAGATGAATGATTCATTGCAAAATTAAAGCTACAATTACATATTTTGAACTTGTATGTTTT
>JALPQI010020982.1:0-23334 GCA_025490895.1 Thaumatotibia leucotreta
TGTCCTATCTTTGGGTAATTAAAATAATATGTTTTCAAAGAGTTGCACTCGAAATAATACTACTTATACTCGTATGTGTAGATATAGTGTGGCAGTTGGAAGTAGGAATTCAGTCTCCTAGAGAATCCAACAATGTGACCGTTGCAATACAGTTTAAGTGCCTACTCTATGTAGAAATAAATGCTTTCACGAAAATTTGCAAGTTCCCAATGTTCCCATTCAGAATTCCATGGAAACTTTGAAAAAATTTATGATTTATGAGTAGGTGATATACTTGTGGGTATACGGGTCCGGTCTCTACATTTGCGCAACTTTTGCAGTTTTTTCTCGCTGCTTCGCGAGAGTAATGTGAACAGAAGAATATTCAAGTTTTTGGGTATTAATAACTTTGTGCTTCAGAACGCCGTTGCGCTCTATGAGGTTGGCCATGTAGTCGCAAGGTATGATGCCCGTTCCTGCGAACGTCTGGTTCACAAAGCGTGTCATCGGTTACTACTACACTCGGGGGCGGTTAATTGCCCCCTGAAGCAGATCAGCATTGCAATGAGGGTCCTAAACGACTCGATACAGCGCTCGATCCCCACTTCCCATGCTGGGACACCTCCGGCGGTCCTAGGTGCACGGTCAACGTCCGGATACTTACATGATTCATCTCCATCACATTAGCATGTACATATGCCTACATGTACAATTGTACAGTTACCGTCAATAGTATTTTTCACCACACTGCTCGTAAACACGCTGTTTGTCCTTCAATTTCAGAGTGCAAAACTGTGTTTTAATCTCTAGAGGTTAAAGTATTTTTTTTAATTTGTTTATTTTTTGGAAGTTGAAATCTTCTAATTTGTTATGTTTGAGTTTTATTTCGCATGTTTCCTCGCTTCAGTGTGGTGAAAAATGTTGTGATTCACTCGGCAGCAAAGCTTGTTCAACTCTCGTGCCTTAAAACCCTCGCATCGCTCAAAATTACATTTTATGAACATATCATATCATATATTCTGGAATCTTTCGCTTGCTCGGGTTTCAATAATTGCACGAGAGTTAAACAATCACTTTGCTCCCTAGTAAAACAAATAACTATTGTACCACGAAGGCCGCAAAAAATTATAACACGCTTCTGTGTAGCTCTAAATAAGCTATGTCAGATATTGTCGCGGCCTTCGTGATGTACCTACTACTAACAGGGACTGTACATAAGGAGCGATTAGGTGTCAACCATTCGTGGTTCTTGCAATGCTCATAATCATAAAGTACATCAATGTTTAACTGACTGTGTTGCAGCGTGCGTACCATACGCACGAACGAAATTGTATACAGACACCTTTATTTAGCGCCTAGTATTAAAGTATCGCATCGAAGCAATCGTACATCGATAAAACAATCGAAAATTCAATTAATGATTTTTAAGTAGGAGTTGGGGTGGTGACAAATGTATTCTTACTGCCGTCACCAAATGGCCAACCCAGCCCAACTCCTCCTGCGGGTGTCGTAAGAGTCGACTAAGGGATTGAAGTATCACTGACCATTATTTGATAAAAGATTGATGATGGGCAGCAGCGTCATCATAGTGAACACATTACTGCGATTGCCAATCCGCTAGCCCAGCCCAGCGTGGCAATTATGGGCATTTACCTCCTAATGCGTCTATACGCATAGTTATTAGGAGAGGACTACGTCCAGCAGTGGACTATCATAGGCTGATGATGATGATGAAGTAGGAGTTGCTTCGCTCGCTCGCTAACACGATGCCACGCATTTCCCAAGAGATAAGATCTAGTTATAGATCGATTGATATCATCATACCTTCCGGTTTTTTTGTCCTACTCTTTCCTAATCAGAATATGATACAGAATAGGCTCTTAAACGGATCACCACTTCCTATGTTAATAACTTAATTCAAGAATTGCTCGTTTAAACTTATAACATTTTGTGGACTAAGTAATGTGGTTTCCTAGAAAAGTATAAATCCCTCTCCTCTAAGATCTATAAGTATAAATGTATGATAAGTATGCAGACATTTTTTATTTTAATGTATTTGGCTCCTTGTACATTGTGGAAATGTAGCAGAAAAGCAGACCCTGGCAAAGGCCGGGATAACGCTAGGTAGAAGAAGAAAAATTGTCTCCTTGTAAAAAAATACTGTGTGGTCATAAATATTTATCATCATCATCATCCCATCAGCGGAAAGCTGAACATAGCCTCCTTCAATGATTGCCACAATGACCGGTCCTGTGCCACCCGCAACCAGGGGATTCGTGCGAGTCGTTCGACCTTCACTAGGTCATCAGTCCACCTTGTGGGAGGTCTACCCACGCTGCACCTTCCAGTACGTGGCTGCCACCCGAAAACCTTTCCATCCCAACGGCCATCGGATCAATGTGCCCCGCCGACTGCCACTTTAGTTCAGCTATTCGGAGAGCTAAATCGTTTACTTTGGTTCTGTTGCGGATGGTCTCATTTCTTATCCGATCTCGCAGAAGAGAGCTAGCAAAGCCCTCTCCATTGCCATTTAGGTGACTTGGAGCCTTCTTATGAGACCCATTAATATTATGTGTAACTTAAAAAAACCTCTTAATTAATGATAATACCAATTAATCCTATGACTGGCTAAATTTATCTTCCATATTAGATTTACACACGGTAGAGGTAGACACAAAAATTCGAGAGATACGCGAAACATGCAGCCCATGCAGGATGATGCTAATACCTAAACACGCAGTTTAACTATTTTTACGTTTAAACATCAAGTGTATTTCTACAAACAAATTATACTAACATTAAAATAAAAATTGTAAGTATAAACTTCGTGTATACTACACGCACAAATACTACACATATGGTCTCCCGCTCTGTATTATATGTTATGGAATCACTTACCCCAATGACTTATCACTTTCTTTATTTAAGTCAACATTTGATCCTCATCTTCCTCAGTTGTGGATTTGCAATCTCGAACGTTCTACAGGGTGACCCATTCAAATCGGTCAGTATGGGAAAGTCTGAAACTTTAAGACATACGAAGATTTTTTCTTAGGAACCATGTCACCGATTTTGATAAGAACTTTAATAAAAAATTATGAAAAAATAAACTTACACTATTTCTATTCAGATATCGTTTGTGTAGGTCTTAAGCAGTAGGTAAGTAAATGTCTCTAAGAAACATGATGTCTAAAATGAATGGAATTAATTGTTTTCACGTACTTAAATATGTTTATTGTGTAAATCTTAAGAAAAATTTTAACCGAGAAATTTGACCGGTGGTTGCTAAGACCGAGTGGCCGAGGGGTACAGGCATCAGCCGCGAAAGCTGAGTACGTGGGTTCGATCCCCACCTCGGACATAGGTGATCTTGGTCGTTTTTCTTTGGTATATGACATCTAATATTTATAATTCTTAAAAAAAAATTTTTTTTTTTCATATTTATCAATGCATTTTTCCTTATTATTAAAATCGATGACATGGTTCCTAAGAACAAATCTTCGTATGTCTTATAGTTTCAGACTTTCCCATACTGACCGATTTGAATGGGCCACCCTGTATATGGACCCTAGACCCTATAATAGTTACTAAACTTAGGTACTATAAACCGGGAAAACCGACAAACTCGGTTTTCCCCGATTTTTACAAACAATGATAAGATATTTTTACAGATGTCCCAAAGTCACAACAGTCTACATCCGGTAATTCATATTCATAATGATAATTTCGCCGTGACGCATGCGACATCTAAGTTACGATCTTTAGATCTAGGAATAGTCTCGAAGGCCAAAGGTTATCACTGCTGCATCTTACCTTGATCGAGACTGATCTTCCTGAACGAATTATCATAATGCATTATTTTCTGTTGATACTAATGCTCAATTCATATTTATGTAAGAAAATACGTATAAGTATTTGAAAATCAATCTACCGCATGAATGAATTAAGTATAAAACTATCGGGTACTTAACATCTTTTTGTAACGTGATGCGACTTATCTCTTAATCTTAGGTAGGTATATCGTTTTCAAGTGATCATTATTTTATTACCATATAAATATGCCTAGAACAATAATGGTCTTCAGTCTTGTCACTTCCACAATATAGGTACTTAAATCCCTCGAAGCACAGACTGTTTGATTAAAAGTAGTTGCCGTATTCTCTCTATCACATTAATGAGGACCATAACCTATAGCTATAATTTATTTTGCCACGTAGCGACCTATAATAGATATCTAAATAAATAAAAGTATGTTATTAAATAACAAAAAACACGGAATAATTTCTGTCACTGATTTAATTAAGCTTATTCGAAGTTGTGCAATTTCTGACCCTTCTAAACAAAGTTCCTCTTTCGATCCAGTTCGTTCGTTGTCATCATTTAGTTGAGTTCGTCGGGGAGAGTGACGACGGGGACGGGCAGGACGGGGGCGCCGATCTGGATGGGCTCCACCTCGACGACCTGCACGGGCGCGGGGAGCAGGTCCACCACCTGCACGGGCTCGGGCGCGACGTCCACCACCTGCACGGGGGTGGGCACCACGGTCTCCGGGTTCCAGGCCTCGTCGACGACGAGCACGGGGTCGACGGGGATCACGGGCGTGTCGACGGGAGCGGGCGAGATAGCAGCGGGCGCCTGAGCGGAGGCCTGGTTGATGTTCAGGATGATCTGCACCAGAGGAGCGGCGGCGTCAGCAACGGCGGCGGGGGTAGCGTCAATCACGGGGGCGGGCACGAGCGCAGGAGTCTCAGGAGCAGTCACGGCGCCGCCATCGGGAAGAGGGAAGTCAATAATAGCAGGTCCAACAGAAATAGGAGCGGGTTCCTCAACGAGGACGGGCTCAGGCTGGGGCAGGAAGTCAGCGAGCAGATCAGCCAGCTGCTGCTCCAGGAGCGCGGCGGTGGCGGGGTCGGTGTTGGGGCTCTGGATGGCAGCCACAATGGCTTCCAGCTCGGCGGCGCTGTTGTCGATGGGCTTGAGGAGCCCGGCACTGGCTACGGCCACGATAGCGGCGAACGCGACGGCGAATTTCATCTTGATTCTGAAAAAAAAAAACGATTTATACGTGGCCGTTTCCTCACCCAATGTTACGCTACCAGCGAGGAAATGCTGTTAGCGTCTATGGAACTGCCACAGGAGCAATTTCGATGTTCAGTTTTATAGTTATTAAATTTCATCGTCAATATCTCAACCTCATATGGCTCACTAAGAATTGTAATTTGTTCGCTCCTCCGAATCACTAATTCTGTCGCAACAGAAGAGAAGGAATCAAATCAATTTAAAAGAGGAAAATACTTACAGCTCAATTTGATCAATCTGATAGCAATTGTCATTGACTATCGGTATTTATACGTTTCTTGCCGAATTATTTTACAATGCGAGTTGATAACTGCAATGAATTTATAATCATTTTTATTAATAATATCAGCATAGGTAACAATATAGTAATATACAATTAAACGGGGTGAAATAATTGAATGGGTCATTTAATAATAGTCAGTATCGCTTCATCTAATCCGGTATAGGATATTATATGTCCCCCATCTCCCATTCCACTATGTCCCTACTTATGTATCGTGTACGTATCTTGGAAATGCTTACATTCTGCAAGTCCGTAGGGGATATTTTGATAAATAGTTTACATGAGGTTTCGGTAGGTACCTGCCTATGTTAGGATTAAGTTAGTTTCTAATGGAAGTAGACATTTACCTAACCAAATTTGTTGACATTTATTAATCTAAATCCACGTAATTTGGCAATAAATTGATTCGATAAAGCGGGAATCTTTACGACTACGATACCTTGTCTTTTCAATAAATGTGGTATCATAACTGGGCACTTACCACGTATATCTTATCTTACCTTATCGACACCTAAGTACTTAGGTTACATTCGCATTATAAGTCACTTAGGTACTCACTCACTGTGTTTGGGCGAAGTAGCGCATACTGTTTTCATCATAATTTTATTGTTAAAAAAAAACAGCCAAGAGCATGTCGAGCCCTGCTCAGTGTAGGGTTCCGTAGTTATAAAAAATGGCTTGGTCCATTATGTTCTAAATAGTTTTCTTTTAAAGTATTTTTCGGTTCCACAGAACAAACTTTAGAAACAGTGGGGACATTTTTTTTTTAATTCTGAAGCAGAAATGGTATCTCCGAAAATATTGACGTAAAGAAAAAAATCATTTGAGACCCTTATTATTATTATTTTTAAGATACCTATGCCACAATATCCCACACTGCAGGATTTCAGCATGAGCTTATAGAATACCGTAAAAAGGGGTAAATAGGAATGTACGAGTAGAGTAAACTGGTAGCCCAGGACAAACAGTCCAATTTAGAATAACACATGAAAAAATCTGCTGTTCTAAACTGGGCTGTTTGTCCTGGGCTAACAGATCAGGATGCTTAGCCAAGTTGCCAATCGCTAGCGCTTGCTAGCGCATCGTAGTTTTCCCTCTCTGTCACTCCTTCATATTAGTGCGACAAACAGGGAAAACTACGATGCGCTAGCAAGCGCTAGCGATTGGCAACTTGGCTAAGCACCCAGTTTACTCTACAATCCTATTTACCCCGTTTTACGGTACTCAGAATGATAATTGATAACTATCTTGAGCATAATTGACAAAGCGTTTTTTGAATTACTATGGAACCTTATTACATTGAGCATGGCCCGACATGATCTTGGCCGGTATTTTTAAACTGTGATATGAATTATTCAGCTTCGTTTGTCGGTCAATGTTATTTTGTGGATCAAATTGTTTATTTCAGATAGTGTTAGTTATAGCTGCCATAACTTAGTTTTATGTTGTAGTTACTTAGTGATAACTTACTTTTACTAAGCTTTAAAGTGCGGCCAACTGCTCTTTTACTAAGCATTAAAGTGTGGCCAACTGTTATTCTGCTATGCTCTTCAAGTTTCCCGTTACATATTATATTGGTTTATTGACGCACTTGTTACACAAAGTCTCCTTATTAATGATTAAAAAACTTAGATAAAACCAAAATAAAAGATTTCTATTAATGCTTATTTAGGAGTTGAACGGACCATAGTTTTAGTACTGGGGCCCGTTACTCGAAAGCTTGTAACTTGTAATACAAGTGGAAGTCTCTTTTTGACACTATTAATGAGATAAGGACTTCCGCTTTTCTTTATTAAAAAATAAATTTATTGATAGCTATTGTGATAGCGAAGTGTCATATTGAATCGAATAAAAAAAAACTACAAATACAAAATCTTATTTAAAAAGTATAACTAAACTAAAACTTATATTGGTTTATTAATGTTGATGTAATAATACCAAGAAATGCCGTCATTTCATAATCATAATGCAATCAGAAAAGGATTGCTTCTTCAAATTACAGGCATGCGAATTCTTAACAGTTCAGTGCATGTGTAGTGTAGTTTATTGCATATCGACAGGCAGGTATTATACGTAGTGGCAATTATACTATACAAGGAGTAGCTATGATAATACAAAGTCTAACTTGCGTAATATTTTACACGAACATTGGTACATATAATCAGATTAAGTATACCTAGATTGGCAAAAGGTACTATTTGCATTAAAAAGAATAATACTAAAATACATTAAAAATATGTATCGGCATAAAAATACCTATAATTTATAAATAAAATAAAAAAGTAACTCTTTTATTTTTGTCTTTTTTAAGTATAGTCAGCGTGAAATACTTTGCAGCAACCAAAATTGACCGATATTCGATAGCCTATCTTAGTCCACTGCTGTACTCGTAGATGCCTTGCCTAATATGAATACCTGCCTACTCGTATGGACGCATTAGGAGGTAAATGCCCGCAATCGTCACGCTGGGCAAGCGGGTTGGTGATCGCAGTAATGTGTCCACTATGATGATGCTGCTGCCCGACATCAATCTTCGTAACCTGATGGGTCCTGCAGCCGTACCATAAGTTGGCAAGTATCTACATATTACATTAGCTCGATACGTACAGTCAGGAACTCTGTCAAAGTGTCGTTGTCTTGTTTCATACCAGTCTGTCACGCTTTTACTTAGTTTCGACTCAGTGTATTAAAAAATCCGATGCATCGATGATCCGCTGCTTGTATTTCTTCTTCACGCTCCTGAAATTGAAAACAAAACATCATCTCATACAAAAATCACCACTGCGTCACGTTTTTGGGGACAAAAAATAAGACAACGAATAGAATTTTGCCCCGTAGGTAAACCAAATTTTCATAAATTTCGTACTATTTGTTATTTTGGCAGGGTTCTACAAGAGTGACCAGGGGTTCCAATTGGTTTGAATGTACAAGACAGTCAAAGGCAAAATAAGGTAGGTATATAATAAAAATACTCAAAATATGTCCCAGTGCACTTTAAATCTGTGTAATAAGAACGTCGTCACATATTTATTAGAGGATTTTTCGATACGTATCGATGATGTATTGGAGCGAGCGCGGTTGACTAAGTACTTTATTGGTATTGAGTTTTTTTTTCAACTCATGGCATGGTGATTGAACTTACCCCAGGCAACAAACCCACTGGCTATAGCTCTAACGCTGCCTGTAGCATAAAGCCTAAATCGAGTTAAAAAAAAAAGCACATACGGGCGCTTTACTTACTTGAGCATTTTTCAAAAAGTTTGTACCTACCTACAATTGAATCACGACTTCAATAGTTATTGCTAAAAATTGGTAGACTGGTAATGTCAATGATGCTGAGCAAGATCCACCACAATTCCCAAAATGTCCAAGTTTGTACAGGCATTAACTTTATCGTTAACAGATTCCTATACATTTCTGATAATAAAAAAGAAACGTTTCATAGGAAACGGCACGTTTGCCGTGTGGTGACGGCAGTAAGAATACATTTGTCACCACCCCAACTCTTCCTGCGGGTGTCATAAGAGTCGACTAAAGGATTAAAGTGTCACTGACCATTCTACAAGATTGATGATTGGCAGCAGCGTCATCATAGTGGACACATTACTGCGATCGCCAATCCGCTTGCCCAGCGTGGCGATTATGGGTATTTACCTCCTAATGCGTCTATACGCATTGTTAATAGGAGAGGCCTACTTCCAGCAGTGGACTAACATAGGCTGATGATGTGATGTTTCATAGGAACATTTTGGGACATTTTGAAAAATGTGGTGGATCTTTGACTCTACCAGCCTACAATTTTTTATCAAAATCGAAGACATGCCCGTGCATGTTCACGTGGCTCTTGTGTCCGTACACAAGAGCCACTGCAATTTGCACCGGCACCGGCATACATTTCTAAATTTCTATCACGGGTTCGATAACTTCGAATGAACCTCTCTTGAAACAAAGAGTCTTGCTGTTTGTCTTGATACGTACAATGTCTCTTATAAGCTCAAAGTTCGTCTGGTGATTCTGCATGTGAAAGGTTATCATTTTCGTTAGAACCAGAAAATATTAAATGCAGAAGACAATATCTGTAGTTACGTCTGTAAGATGAGAACTGTATCATGTCATGTCATGCACGATAAGCTCGTAACCGCAAACCCAAATGGCCTTCGATGTGTTCTAATACTAAAATAGGTATTGGATAAGTAACTACATACGAATAACTACAAATAATTGATTCGCCACTAATAAGTAGGAAATAAATCATTTTAAAAATACAAAATATAAGAAAGTACACAGTGTTTCCTCGTGTCACTAATATAATATATTAACCTCGCACACACCTTATAATATTATTTTGTATTTTGTCAGCCTATTTTCTCCAACTCATATTTTGTCAACCACCGTAGCCTAGTTGGTAGTGATCCTGCCTACGAAGCTGGAGGTTCCGGGTTTGAATCCCGGCGAGGGCATTATTTGTGTATTTATATACCACGAATATTTGATCCTTGGTCATGGCTGTATATTTAAGTATCTTAGAATCTTATATATATCATACGGTGTGGAATGCCGTGTGGTGACGGCAGTAAGAATACATTTGTCACCACCCCAACTCCTCCTGCGGGTGTCGTAAGAGTCGACTAAGGGATTGAAGTGTCACTGACCATTTTACAAGATTGATGATGGGCAGCAGCGTCATCATAGTGGACACATTACTGCGATCGCCAATCCGCTTGCCCAGCGTGGCGATTATGGGCATTTACCTCCTAATGCGTCTATACGCATAGTTAATAGGAGAGGCCTACGTCCAGCAGTGGACTAACATAGGCTGATGATGATGATGATGATATATCGTCGCCTAGTACATCACAAGCCTTATAATTGATTATAACTAACGTGAGACTCAAACATATTAAAATATTATCGAACCGGGTTACTCACGTATTTAAGTCGATGATTGCTCGACATGTTTTGACCCATTAAGAGGGTCCTCGTCCGGAGTACCTCCGGCCAAAGCCCGACGCCTACTTAACTTAGTACCGTACTCAGTTCGATAATATTTTGATAATCCTTAATTGACCTTACCGTGGGACTAGGTTGATATGTGTAAGATATCCCAAGATATTTATTTATTTATATCATGAGCAACTTTTAGTATGGGGGTTGGTATCCAGAAACCGCGAACAATAACTTTTTCATACATATTGTGGTTATACTATTTAGTTTTATGATCTCGACATTTTACATTGGTAAGTTATTATTTTTCGCGATTTCCTTACTAAAAGTTGTTCTGTGCCTGTGTCTAAAAGGAATTGGTTATATTTATATAGCTCTTTGGCATGACATAATTTCATTATTTATTTTATTTTATATTCCAATAAGTTTCACAGCATAACAGTGAAAACCAAGTTACTGTGAACATTTACATAACAAATAATAGGTACTTAAATTTGGGCGACGACGTAACGACGTGGCTCCGTTGCGTCGTCTGATCTGGGTGCTTAGCCAAGTTGCCAATCGCTAGCGCTTCATCGTTAAGCGCAGCTAACTGTCTTTGTCGCACTAATATGAAAGAGTGACAGAGAGGGAAAACTACGTTACGCTACTAAGCGCTAGCGATTGGCATCTTGGCTAAGCACCCTGACGTAGGATTCGGCAGATTGCCCCGGAACTGCCGAAACACGACGCCCTTCGCCCAGAAGTCTGCACTCGCGATGGTGTCCTGCAGCGGGCGCGGCACGCGCACTACAAACGAGCTGAAGTGCACGTAGTGGCGCGACCGCAGCTGCTGCACCCTCAGCGAGAAGCCAGTATAATATACCTATATTATGTACATTGTACACGGTGTAGGCCAGGTTATTAGTGACTCAAGAAACATCGTGTAAGTCTCCTCTTTCTATTCCCGAACTGAAACGCGTCTTACCCAATTTGATGAAAAAATAAATAGGTACCTACCTATATTATTATTTTCATGTTAATCAGAGAAACTAAGTAAGCCTAAACTTTTTTGTATCTAGAAGAGCAACCAACATGAATGGGAGGGTTAAAAGTTCAAACGGAAAATAAATACGATGGATCACAACACAATAAGATACGCGATTTGGCACTTTGGGCTCGTATATAGTAGTGATACTCGTCAGACGGCGAGAGTTCAAGGGCAATACACAATCAGTAGAAGAAATAGATTGGGCAAGATGTTCAAAACGATGTTTGACAAATTTTTGGACGGGATAATTCATCCTTACGGGAAGAGTAAATGGGACCCATCTAACCTTCATCGCCATATCCCATTAGTATTTCACATTGAATTAGGTAGTCTTTAGTCCAAAGGGCCTCTACGTGTTGGATCTGTATCCCCACGCATGCCTACCAAAATACTGGGATTTATAGGCACGTTATAAACCGAGATACAAAGAATAATTTTATACATTTTGAACCTAATTCGTTAAGAACCCTCAGGTCAATATCTCGTCATACGAATACGGTCTTCTCCAAAAATATATTAATGATTTTGATTGATCCTTGTGCCACGGGCATAAGTATGTTCTGAAATACATAATTCTTAGACGTGACTGTACTAAATTTGACCCGGCGCGGCGTGCGGCAGGTTTCCAACCTGATAATATCGTTTTCATTTCGTACTGAATTCCTATAGGTTTCCTAGGTACTTCGTATTGTAAGTACAACGGATCTAACTGTCTGTGTCAATAAAACGAGAAATAATAATTGAAGTACTTAATTAAGTATTATGTCTACGATGGGAAGATAGATAAAAGCAATAACCACCTGCAATTTTATTCACATTTGTTTTGTTTCAGTACCACTATAACTTGATCTCAGGCCCGATTATAGCTATACTGGATCGTATATCGTTATTATATTGATTCGATGAAGTAACGAGTCTCCTATCTTTATTAAGAGCACTGATATAGATATCCATAGGTAAAAGTACAGTAATTATATATCAGCAGTTCGCGTCATTATCTTTGGTTGTATTTGCATGAAATTAACAATAATATAGGTATTATTTATTAATAGACAACAAAAGCAGCGAAATGGTAGTTACTTATTACTGGTAATATCAGTGGTATAATTACGGAAATACGGTTACTGACATGCGTGGAATTTGAACCAATATTGATTAAAGTATATAGTATAGTAGCATTTAACGAATCATGAATTTGTTTTATCACTTTTGAATCATAAATAAGAGGTTGAATAGTGGACCAATTTATACTGACTACTGATGTCGGTACCAATTACACTCGAATTAACGGTCCCCTCTAAACACTATCCCCCTTATTGATAAGTGATTTATCTGTCATTGGCCAAAGGAAACAAAAAACTAAACGACAGCTGTGGACATCGTGCCCATCAATGTGGTGAGTAGGTATTTGAGTTGCCTTATTACATAATTGATGTTGATAAGCAACAAGCAGAAAAAAGGTTCAAGTATTTCAAACACACCTTTGGTACTCTAACCCCCGAACAATACAAATGGGGTTTCCATACACGTCATCGTGCTAAAAATAAATACACTTAAATTTCAATTGTCTATTTCATTAATAAATAAATTAACAAACAAATAATTATAATATGATGGGAGCTGAAGCACAGTTTGACTGCACCATATGATTTCCAGCACATTAATTTCAACAATAATTATGTTTAACATAAATATAGTACAAAACATCAGCATACAAACACTTAAATATACTTCATATTGATTTTCATAATTTGCATACAAATAAAGGATGTGATTTTCACAATACTTAATTAAATGGGCTGAAGGTAAATTTAAATAACCAAATTGTTGATTCAACAAAATGTTCACTTTGCATTGCTGAGCACCATAGCAGTCTATTACAAGCATAATTACTTTCGCAATTAGAATAATGGTAATTTTAATACCCCAGTTGTAAAATCCCTCATCACCTATTCCCTCACCAAACACAAGAAAACACTACTTAGATCTATATACTATCTACATACACTAAGCTTTCCTCTCATATGTGCGTCTTCTCTGTTCATCAATATTAACTAGGTAGTATGTACCAGGGAATAATACATCTATTGACCCACTGGGTTCATATGGTGCAGTGTGGTAATTCTTTGTTCTCACTTCCATTAGGTCTGAAAACTTACTTGGATCCACACTCTCTCTCTTATCTAAGTAGGAAACAGTGTCATGGAGTGAAGTAATAAGTTTTTCCAGCTTGGATCCTGCACTCATGTCATTACAGATGTTAATTGAAAACATGGTAGATGCCAGACCTGAACCATATGAAAATAAGGCAAATTTCTTCCCAATCAACTCCTCAGGTGATTTACTGATGAGGTAGGATAACAACCCTCCATACAATGAAGGAGTGTACATGTTTCCAACATTACGGGCAATATACAGAGATGGCTTTGTCTTCTCTTCAAACAACTTTTGACTGTATGTCATGAATGCCTTCTCCACATCACGGTCAAAATAAGTTTCTTCCAATTTTCTGTTATTGAACTCTGATAATCCTGGGAACTGTTTCTCTCGATCCTCTTCTGGTGTATTTAAAAAGTCATTCAAACAGACCCGAGCTAAGGACTTCTGCACTAACTTACAGTATGGTGAATGGAATAGCATGCCATCTAAACTTAACAATCCTTTAAAATCAGGGTCAGTCCTCCTCATCTTCTTGCAGAACAAATTATAGCAATTGTCTAAAGCACTGAGGTAGCATTGCACAGATAGCTTTCCATCAACAAATGGGAATTCCGAGGCGAGATCTGGTTTGTAAAAGTCATATGTATGAGTCATGTATGAAGCCCTTATACCACGGTCAAACACTAAGGGTGCATTTGGGCCCACCAGCATAGCCACAGCTCCAGCACCTCCAGTAGGTCTTGCAGGTCCTTTGCCGTACACAGCAATGTCACCGGCCACAACTATAGCCTTCCTGCCATCCCATGATGATGACTCCACCCAGTTGATTGCATTGAAGAGAGCTGCAGTACCACCATAACAGGCATTTGTTGTATCAATACCTTCTATATCAGTAGCTCCTGCCTTGGCAAACAGAGTCATAAGGAATGTTTTCACACTTTTACTTTTATCAATGATAGTTTCCGTACCAACCTCCAGCCGTCCAATGTCATGCAGGTTTAGGTTGTTTCGTTCTATGAGCCTGTGCACAGCTGTGATGCAAAGGGACTGAATGTCCTCTCGGTCCGAGCAGAAGCCCATTTTGCTCTGTCCTAGACCGATCGTGTATTTGCCGGTGGACACGCCGTCGAATTTTTCCAATTCCGCTTGATCGACGTATTGTGACGGGAAGTATAATTCCATAGCCAGTATGCCGACGTTTTCCACTTTCGCGCCCATTATGGCCGAGTTTTCCTGAAGCGAGTTTCGTAGATCGAACAGTAAGTTGGAATGAGCGACGCGTGACGCGGTTAGGTTGGTGGTGCGACGGAGACTGCGCTCACAGCCGCGGAGGCGGCGACGTCAGCACCTCACGCGGGCCGGTGCCGGCTGGGGCGCGCCATTGACCTACTACGAGGACGAACCAGTGCCCGATACTAACCGGTTAAACTTTCTTCCACGTTATGCGAATAAACAATAACAGTATTTACGTCGATGCACGATGCAAACGTAACATTGAATGAATTGCATAAATTGAATGACGTAAAATGTGCCACTTATTTCAATTTTGATAACTTGAATCGAAAATCTTATTAACACGGACGTGTACAAAAACTTTTCACTCGAAATTTTATTTGACAGTGACATTTAGGTTAGGATTGATCAGAATAGGGGCGACTTTCACTGACATAACTTTTTGAGTAACCGTGCCTATACAAATATCAACCTTATGTCACTGTCTTACGACAGAAATCAGGACGAGTTTTGTAAAGAATTTGATGAAATAATCTGAAATTTGGTTCTCCTTATTTTAAAAATTAGGTCAATGACCACAATTCGTAGAGGTTAATGACCCATTCATCGAAAAGTTAAATGTAAATGGGACTGAATAGTTTAAATTAATTAAAAAATATTTAGTGACTTTCTTCACTTGCTTTTTAGGGTTCCGTAGCCAAATGGCAAAAACGGAACCCTTATAGATTCGTCATGTCCGTCTGTCCGTCTGTCCGTCTGTCCGTCTGTCACAGCCAATTTACTCGGAAACTATAAATGCTACAGTAACGAAATTTGGTACGGATATGTGTTGTATGAACCGCTACAGGAATGTGATACTAAATTGTAAAAAAAACCATTGGGGTGGGGGCCGTCCATACATGTAACTGAGGGATAGAATTTTTTTTTTAGTTGTACATAAGCGTGTGGGGTATTAATAGAAAGGTCTTTGAAAATGATATGAAGGTTTATACATCACATTTTTATTTAAGCAAATCGTTTTCGAGATATCAGGTCTCAAAATCTGAAAAATGTGTCCCCCCCCCTCTATTTTTTGAACTACGCGATATAAAATTCTGAAAAAAATATATGTTATGCACAATAATAAACTCTATCAACGATTTTTGGTTTGATAAAATTATCTCCTATAGTTTTTGAGGTAGGTTGATTTAACTGTATTTTTTTAATAATAAATTCATAATGGTACGGAACCCTTTGCGCGCGAGTCCGACTCGCACTTGGCCGGTTTTTTTTATGTAGGTATCAAATTCTTTTTCGTGGCAGTTGGATGAGCCCACATCTAACTGGACGGCAAACAGCTCTAGTCCAATAAAGTAATGTTGATGTGTGGACAAATTCCTTTGACTTTCACTCCGCTAGTTAACGGTGATCGTTTAAAATAGCAAGGACAGTGCTATGTATGACATACTTTGTACAGTTTGAACTAAATATTAGCTTAACGTTCACCGTGTTCACGCATCATTGTCATTAGCTCTAAATTCTAATCATTTAAATAGTATGCTACCTACCCTACCATTTGGAACCTCGGTCTAACTGAGTAGGTATATGTTTCAAATGAGAGGGCCCATGGCCGTAGCATTAGCCCCGTCCCTACAACTTAAGTAAGTCTTAATTATTCTTACTTAAATTGTATTCTTATTCTTACTCATACGTGTAATATAGGTAGGTACCGACACTACCGATCTTGTGGTATACATTTCACGCAGTCGCGCTTTTTTTTCTCGAAGTTGGTTTTGTTAAAGGTATCAAGCAAATTATTAAGATTTTCGTGAATGTTTTCAAAACCCGGGAAAGAAATAGTACATTTCCTAACTAGAGCGGGAAAACTATTTTTCGGCGAGGGTGAAGGTTGGAGCCCGAGTGAAACGAGGGCGACAATCACCCGAGTTAAAAAAAAGTTTGTGCACGTGTAAGGGACGATTTTTTTCTTAACAAGTGCATCAAAAAGAGAAATTATAGCGCGCGAAGCGTGCGCAAAGTTCGTTTTCGCGCACTAGTTAGGAAAAAGAATTTACTATTCGTATTTTTAAATAAAGCATGAAAAAATGTTTAAATTTCGCATATCAGAAATTATATTGACTTAAAAGTATTGCTGAAACCGTAATCCGAGAAAAAAAAAAATTTTATCAGGGAAACCATGCAGCTAAGTCACCGATGAGCGCTCGACATATACCTACACTACCTCGGCTATATATGGAGGACTAAGAAACATCCGACCTAACCAAACCTCATATCGCTTCGGCCGTTAACACATTGAAATATCCTGTTTTAAATGACAGCAATGCGCATGTGACACTTCGGTAGCAGTTTCACCGTTTACCATAAAAAATATTTATGTTTATTGAAAGAGGCAAAATACGAGTATTATGTTTATTGAAAGAGACAATAGAGAGTCACTAGACTCGCCTCTGAATCTCTAATGAGGTAAAAGGGTCAAATAACTATTGGGAAATAAAATAAAACCAGGTTATTATACAACAACGACAGTCTTAACTAAGTAATTGTCAACATCGAGATCAATATTTTCCTTCGTTTGCTCTTCAGGCTGGCAGGGATCCCCCTTTAGGGGAATGAATTTGTAGAACTTGACACCTGAAATAAATAATAATAATCTAAGAACCTTAATCTCACCATGGGACTAAGGGCTGATTTTTCTATCGTCAGTTAAAAGTATCCATTCGTTAAAATTATTATACCATTCTTATCTATCAGGTCAACAGTCAAAAAAGGATAGTACGCTTAGCATATGATTGGTATGCCAGTATGTCGCCGCGAGATAGATTTTCCATATTTTACCTACTATATAAATAAAAGAGGAGTGGATAATCTATCTCGTGGCGACATATTGTCGCACTGATCCTGCACTAAGCCTACTGGGCTAACATTTATTTGACAGATACTGTTAACTGGGGATTGAAAAATCAGTCCTAATACTAATGAATGAATGAATGAATGAATAAATTTATTTCAGACCAATGTCCATATTGCATTAATTAGTAATTACAAACACAAAACAATCAAACAATTTTAAGATTTTAACCTAGTGTTAGTCTAACATCACAAATAACATGAAATATATTTTTTATAAATAAATACAATGTCACAGCCAAAATCAAATAAATAAATTAAATGTCAACAAATCATAAAAATAAATTAAATGTCAACAAATCATAAAAATAAATAAAAATACAGAAATAAAATGAATAAATTATAAATTAAATTAAAATGAATAAATTTAATCAAAAAAAAAAGTAAAATAATTAAACATTTTAAATTTACTTTTTATCTTGACTGTGACTTGTGAAATACATGAAGGTAATTAATTCGCTTTGTGAGTGGACAGTCTAAACGGTTAGCTAATGCGCTCAGGATGCTGTTTGAGCTGGCCCGTGCTCTGCGCGCTAACGAGGCAACACGCTTGCGCACTATGGCGTGAAAGCCGTCTGTGCGCGCCTCGGCAAACATAAGCGACGCACTGCAGTAACGCGGTAAGCCCAAAAGCATCCTGAACGCATTATTGTATTGTACTCGGAGAGCGCCGAGGGTCCGCTGCGTATACTTGGCCCACAGGCTGCAAGTGTAAAATGATTGACAGAATGCTCTAAATAACGTAATCTTCACTTCTGTGGTACACTTCGCAAACCTGCGTGCCAGCATGTTACACCGGACCGCCAGTGCCCTCCGCTCCCTCTCCACAACGGCGTCATCAGACAAGTCCTCAGTGACCCAGTGGCCCAGGTACTTGAACTTGGACACTCGCGTTAGTTCAGTTCCACCGAGTGTGACAGGCGGCACGGTGTCGAATTTACTGCCGCGCGGACAAAATACTAACAGTTCACTTTTCTTTGCATTGTACCTGAGCCCCTGAGCCACCGCATATCGCTCGCACACACCAACTAACCTTCTGAGGGCACCAATCGATGGACTCAGCAGCACCATATCGTCTGCATAACTGATGTTATTGACACAGATTCCGTCAATAGAACATCCGATTTTGGTGCCACTGAGTTCAGCGATTAAAGTGTTCATGTACAAATTAAATAATTTTGGAGACGTCAGTCCCCCCTGTCTCACCCCACATCTTAGGCGATATGAGTCGGAGCACGAGTCGCCCCACCTAACACAGTTCGTCTGGTTATTGTACCAGTATTTAAACACGTCAATAACATCGCCAGGTATACCCGTCTCGCGCTCCAACTTGCTCCAAAGTTTATCGTAAGCGACCAAATCGAATGCTTTCGACAAATCAAGGAAGCACGCAAACACTGGTGTCTTCCTGTCAGTGTAGTACTGAACAGTTTGCTTTAGACACAGCACCGCAGATTCGGTCGACAGATTGGGTTTGAAGCCAAATTGTGCATCGTGCAATTCGAGATAGTTAGAAAGAATCTTGTCGAGCAAACTGTCCAGCACCTTTGCCACTATGGTCGCCAACGAAATGGGCCTATAATTTGAGCTGTCACCTAAATCACCGGTTTTGTTTTTCACGAGTGGCACAACTATAGTTTTTGTTAATTCGCTAGGTAAGTAACGATGTCGAAAACACAGCGTAAAAAACATTGCCAGTATTCTTGGCAAGTGGGGGCCTGCGTGCTGCAGGTGCTCGATGCTTAAACCGTCGTGGCCTGGAGACTTACCTCTAACCATGCTTTTTAAAACGGTTCTCACATCATTCGCTGTAAAGTTGGTTATTGGTTCCCGAGCACGACTGCCAGCATCGAGCTCCTGCTGCCGCGGAGGTTCGACTCTGAAAACATCTTTAAAATGATTTAAAAATAGGTCATATATCTAATAGGTCGATGTAAGATTGTCCCTTAATATTATTTATTTATATTATATCTTGATTTTATTATACATTGGTGCTTCGAGCCTATGGCACTCGGCGATGGGCCCATCAAAAGCGAGTTAGCGATTGATAGTTAAGCTATAAAAAACGGTTAGGGCGATTGTGCACCACAATGAATTTTACTGTCCGGCAGACCGAGTTTTCATGGTCCGATATGGCATGAAAAAAACGCATGATTGGCTTGTGCACTTGTCCGTCTTTTTACTCGGAGGTGCGGTATAGTAGCATGAAAAGTCAGTCGACAGTCATAAAAGTCAGTACAATTCCGGACGCAGTACACAAGCATTAACACGTTTTTCATAGCTGTCATCTCGGATCGGAAAAATACTATCCGGAATGGGGAATAGTAAAATGTCGGACGGTAAAATTACGTATAGTGCACAAGCTACTATATACATTTAATGGCGTGGCATATCGGACCATAAAAAACCGGACTAGCGGACGGTAAAATTAATTAAGTCAGTGTAGTGCACAAACGCCCTTAGTCGAGCAAGCCGGTTTTTAACCGACGTCAAACAAAAAAGGAGAAGGTTCTTAATTCGACAATTTTTTTTGTATGTGTGTCACTCGATATGTCCGAGGACATAGAACTATTCAGAGAATCGTGGACCGATTTTCATACATCTTTTATTAATTGAACGGGTACTTATCGTTGTCATCAAGTTGGGGACTGGAGGATTTTGAAAAAATCGGTTGAAATCGGTTTTTATAATTTGGTTTAGGTATTGAAATACGAAGTATATTATATTATTTCAATGAAAAATTATCTCGACTATCGGGTTTGACCAAAGTAGACGTGGGTTACCTGTTACCTGTAGGATTTATTCGCGTCGTGAAATTCACACCGGCACACAATGTACGATCTTCTTCTTCATTATAAAGATCCTTAAAGAACAAAAAAAATACGTTTTATTATAGGTTTAGTATAGGTTGTCAAAAAAATACATTTTGATGCAAGGTTAAGATGCATTTAGACCAAACGAGCATTCGCTCATTCTATCCCCCACTCTACGAAATCACGTTTTGTGTAACGACCGAATTGCTCGTTTGGTAAAAGCACCTTTATTATTGCCAACTGTAAGTAAGTAAGTAAGTAAGTAAGTAAGTAAACACTTTATTGTACACGCAAAACATATAAATCACAATTGTAACAAAATAATAGCAATGTACAAAGGCGAACTTATCCCTGCAAGGGATCTCTTCCAGTTAACCTTTGAGCAATTGAGAGGAAAAGTATATTAACAGAGACAAACCAGCACTATGCAAAAAGCAAACAAAATATATATATGTACACCAAATATATATATAAAGATATATATATAAGATAAATACCAAAATACACGTATATAAATACATAATAACAATACGAAGTACTCAACCAGAACACAAGTCGTTCGATAGCCACAACTTATATAAATTTCTTTTGAGTGATGCTACCGACTGACACTGTCTAAGAGGCAGTGGCAACTTATTCCACAACTGCACTGCGTGGACCGTGAAAGATTTCGAATAACACCGAGTCTTGTTAGATGGTACAGCGAGCGTCAAGTTCACACTAGATCTCAAACGGTGCCCACTACCATCTGCCAAGTATGTAAATCTTTTAGAGAGATACGGAGGAGACGTGGGATTAAAAAGTACATTAAACAGCAGAGACAGAATGTGCACGTCCCTGCGCTGACGGATCGGGAGCCAACCAAGTCGAGAACGAAACTCGGAGACGTGATCATATTTTCGCAAACCAAAAACATACCTGATAGTTACAAACATTCTGAAGGCGCTCAAGCCTAGCAAGGAGCTCCTCTCTGAGGTCCAAGAAAACAATATCACCATAATCCAAAAGCGGGAGCAACAGGGAGCGGGCAAGGGTCAGTTTGGTGTGAATAGGAAGGAAGTTCTGGAGACGCCTTAAAGAGTGTAGAGAAGCGAATAACTTTTTACTTACCTCAGCCGTGTGGGCAGTCCATGATAGCGTTTCATCCATGGTGATACCCAAATTCTTGACAGTAGAGGAGAAAGGGATGGGAATCCCATCAAAAATAATATTGGGTACCACCATTTCTGAGAGTTTGCTAATATAATAAGGACTACCAACAACAATCGCCTGCGACTTCGACGCATTGACCCTTAAGCCGAAACCACATGCCCAGCTGCGGATACATTCCAAATCATGATTCAACTGATAAATTAGAGATTCAAAATCCTCATTCGCAGCAGCAGCATAGATTTGAAGGTCGTCCGCATATAAATGGTAGGATGATTTGAGAGAAGCAGTGATACCATTAATAAAAATGGAGAAAAGTAAAGGCGAAAGCACTCCTCCCTGCGGAACGCCAGCGGAGAGATCGCACCAACAGGAGAACTTGTCATCCATCCGCACACGCTGACGCCTGCCAAACAAGTAGTCACGGAACCAGGACAGCGTTGTACTGGAAAAATTCAACGTTTGGAGGATTCCAAGTAAAACATCGAAATCCACCGTATTGAACGCGGAGCTAAAATCGAGAAGGACCAGGACCGTAAGTTTCCTGTTTTCAATGTTAAGACGAATGTCGTCGGTGACATTAACAAGAGCAGTAACAGTGCTATGCCCGGGGCGGAATCCAGACTGAAAGGGATTGAACAAAGAATTACTATTGAGGTGAGAAACAAGGCAACGGTTAACGTGATGTTCTATAATTTTAGACAATACTGGGAGAATAGATATAGGTCGAAATTGCGAGAAGGACGTAGGATTGGGAATTTTAGGAAGAGGGATAACGTGAGCAAGCTTCCACGCAAACGGAAAGGTGCCCGAGGACAAGGAAAAATTTATAATATTGGAAAGGATAGGGGCAACTAATTCCGCAACGAGCATGAGCATATCCATGCTCAGGTTATCCTCACCGACGGCCTTAGTCTTAATTGATCTCAAAATGGCAAGTGTCTCTTGAGTCGAAATTTTGCTAATATGGAAAGAGGGTAAGTCACGTTGAAAAGAATTCGCCAGTAGAGACAATGTAGACTGCTTAATAGATAAATCGAGAGAGACCGGGGAGATACTAAAACTGTACTCTGTATTGTAGGGTTAATTTAGTAATTTCACCTGTACCCAGCATAACGTTAATTTCCCCTTAAATTCCTGTGACCACCTTTCTGTAGCCGTACCATGACTTTGCAAGTATCGATAACGTTAGGTTTTACTCGATACGTAAAGCAGGCCATTGGGCTCGCTCCAATATGTCAAACCTGCAACGTATCCAGTAAAAGTTAATGTATCCTTTAAGTACTTTCCAACTCATGGTATGGCTACTGACTCCATTGTCATTTAAATGTACAGTGCTTTAGTTTATACTGTCATGCTGTATATTTTTTGTTTGAATAAATAATAACTAATATCATTAGACGAAGGTTCACGGAAAAAACATGTCCAATGCTTAAAAAAATCAGGGCAAATTCTCACCTTATTCTGTTAAAAGTAAGGTAAGGGTTTCCTTCTGTAATTTGAATTGACTAGACATGTTCTTTCCGTGGACCCTTCAGATATATTAAGGTGCGTTTAAACCAAAAGAACTTCGCTGTTCTAGCGCCCGTTCTACGAAATCAACCAATCACGTTTTGTTTTCCGATCGAATTTCGTAGAGTGGGAGGTTAGAACAGCGAATGCTCTTTTAGTTTAACCGCACCTTTATTACATAACATGTTGTTTGCACAATTTAATGTAATCAGAGGCGGAAAAAAAATAGAAATATATTGATAACA
>JALPQI010020983.1:0-25377 GCA_025490895.1 Thaumatotibia leucotreta
CGCCTACGGCGTCGGGCTTCTAGCACTCTCGTTAGTGATACTGTACTTACCTCCCTAGATGCACAATGTACCCTATTATCGACCACTCTGAAACATTTAAAAACCTTCTAGAGGGACTGACTCTGTATTCCAACCTCACGGGAATGTAGGTATTTGTTTCTTGGCCACCTATTTAGTATAGCCGACGGCAATGGTGAAATGGTTGATAGTGGCTGTTTTCCTAGCTGTAGATGTTTGTCTGATAGCATTGCAACAGAATGTATTATTATAAATTTTTGAAGGTAGGTAGGTAGGTACTTCTTGAACCTAGTATCTACAAAACGTACTAGAGAGGGAAAGGATACTTTCAGGCACTGTGTGCTTACCATAAGCTGCCGCTGCGTTTTTAACGCGGACTTACTTTCCATCCCGGCCGTAATCGCGTCTTGGGGGGGGCGAGCCACCCGTATAGAAAGCACCTATGTAAGTCCGCGTTAATAACGCAGGGGCGGCTCATGGTACGGCTACTGGTTCCACAGGAGGCGAGTAAGGGATGATTTGTCGACTTTTTTCTCGCTCACTAAACAAAGAGTAGATATAGATTCTATGTCAGTAAAATTAACAAATATACCTATATATATATGTAGATGATCGTTGGCTGTTCACACTGCCGCTTCCTCAGTGAGGGTTTTTAATATTTTTTTCTGACACTGGGGCGGTGATATGGCGTAAGGACCAACAAACTGTCAAAATAAATACGCGAATTGAATTTTCTATATATTTTGTGGTTTATTTATTCTTAAAACCATTACATAAGGAATAATGTTTTCCCTAAAATAAATAAACGTTTCCGAGTCAATTCCCATGAAATGCCTTTAGTACTTACCGTTTGGTATTCGGATTTGATAGCTGGCTGCCAAATGGGAATTATAGTTTCCCGTCTGGTAGGATGAAATGGGACTAACTTTCCCATCTCGTATCTGGATTTGGTACAAACCTGATTACAAACCGGTAATGATAAGTCCCGATTTAAAGCCAGTTACCTATTGGGATTTTAATCCCATTTCGAAGCTGGTTTGGTAGCCAATCTACTAAAGGATGAAATGAACAAAGTTCTAGTAATTTTGTTTAGTGTCAGTCATTTTGAGTTCCTGTTTTAGGGCCCAATCTTCAGTTCGGCGACCGTTTTCTAGTCGTCATACATTTATGAAATTAATAAACTCCAAATGTAACGATCCAAATGTAATTATAACGATAATGGCGAGACATTTCGAAATTATACTTCAAATAGTCTGGTCCCGCCATTAAAAACGTTATAATGGCGGAACCAGGTCCTGAATTCTGTCCATATTCTGTCGATTCATATTGCATTATTTAGTACTTACTGAATTTGTACTATTTGGTACCTGTTGTAAAAAAAATTGTACTTCTTTCATTCCAAAATTATATTTGAAATAGTCTGGTTCCGCCAGATCATTTGAAGCAGACTATTTGAAATATAATTTTAAATTGGAAGAGGTACTAATTTTTTTACAAGAGGTATCAATACCAAATAGTACTAATTCAGTCCTAAATAATGCAATATGAATCGACAGAATATGGACAGAATTCAGGACCTTGTCCCACCATTATGCATTATAACGTTATAATGGCGGGACCAGACTGTTTGAAGTATAATTTTGAAATGGAAGAGGGACTAATTTTTTTACAACAGGTACCAAAAAGTACAAATTCAGTACTAAATAAATAATGCAATATGAATCGATCGAATTCAGGATTTGGTTCCGCCATTATAACGTTATAATGGCGGGACCAGACTGATTGAATATAACTTTGAAATAGAAGAGGTACAATTTTTTTTACAACAGGTACTAAATAGTACAAATTCAGTACTAAATAATGCAATATGAATCGATCGAATTCAGGATCCGGTCCCGCCATTATAACGGTTACCTCCAAATACAATTAGAATTTCGATATTTTATGTTCAGTGCCTATGAATCTGACAGCTGTTTGGACCACACGCCTATATAGCGTTGCCTGCAAAAGATCGAAAACCCTAACTTACTGGCCAACGATACAGTAAATATAATAAACAGTAGCCGTACCATAACTTTACAAGTATCGGTAACATTAGGTTTTATTAAATACGTTGAGCAGGCCATCATCGCGCTCGCTCCTATTTGTAAGCGCGAGCACGATAGAATGCACGTAGCACGCATCGAGTAAAACCTTACGTAATTACGTATCCTTTACTTTCCAGCTCATGGCACGGCTACAGTACCTACCTACTCTTCTGTACTCTTCTGCTGAGAACTAATATTCGCAAAATTTAAATATTGGTGGCCTAAATATATGCATAGCTTAAACATAGGTTTCAATCTGTTGAGTATCGTGCTATGTACAAATTGTTTTATATCCATGTAGGAATACTTCAGTAAATAGATGACGAATAGTACCTAATACCAAAGGTTGGGGCTACTATTAACGATGTAATCGAGATAATGGGTTGCCGAATGGTTGACACATACATATTATAGTTTTTACACAGGGTGTGGCCTGTAACAGGAGCAAAAAATCAAATGGAAGACTCCTCTGACTGCCTCTAGTTATTCGCAAAAGGTCCCAGTGTTTTAAAGTTATTCATTAAGGAGAAACAGTATGTTAAAGTTACGACCTATGAGTGATGTATCTAGGTATCACAACATTGTACCTTATTAATGATTAAACATATTGGTAGTTCAGTGGACATAAAACTAAATGAGCTAAAAAGTTTTTTTGAACTCATGGTTTTTTAACTGGTATAGCAAAAAAATTTTTTTTTTTGTGTTACACCGATTTAACTTTTTTGGTATAAGTCGACTGCAGTAAAAGTACATAAGAAACGGGAAAAAAATTGTTTTTTTTGAAAAAAAAAATTTTTTTTAAAGTTTTAACTATTAAATTATGACTATTTATTGGGTTATTAGTGTACCGTTTCATTTTTTGCTCCTATTACAGGCCACACCCTGTATACATAATATATTCTTGCTCTATATTCTATACTCGGTTTGGTTAGATATTTAAAAAAAGGTAAACAATCTTGCAGTATCTTTTTATTGAAAACTACAAGTAGAAAATAAGTTTTACCAAATATACGTAATATAACAAAGGAATACAGTGATTTACATTGTTTTGATTCATTAAGTACCTAGTTTGGATTTTTAAATACATTTTTCAATAAAAAGATAGTGCAAGATTTTTTACCTTTTTAAAATACCTAACCAAACAGAGTACAAGTGAGACAATTTTTACATTTTGTTTACAAGTGTGATGTTTGCGCCGGTAACCAATTACAATTATGGTCTCGTTTGTACATTTTTCGACCCAGCGAATATTCGAGCCGGTAGCAGTCGAGCCAACGTATATTTGTGACCGAGATTATGGGATGACAATCTCGGTCACAAATATACGTCGATTGTCCAATCGAAACATTAATTTTGATTTTAGGATACATTATTTCTACGATTTTCGACACAGCGAATATTCGATCCATAATAGCCACTCAATAGCTTTTGGTAACTGTGGTTACCAGCTGTCACTCTTATTTTACATAGGAATACAAGTAGCAGTTGAGCCAACGGACTTTAAGATACTCCTATAGTGCGTACGTATCTCAGTTCCGATTCAATAGTGACATACGAGGTTACTAAGAGTGGGGACACATTTTCCAGCACAAGTATATAATTTACATATAGCTTTAAAATCATTTTCATTATAAAAAAGTGAACTAAAGTTACCTCGTCAATCAAAAATCACAGAACAGTTCCTAGTTTGAGGTAAAAAAACCAAGAACAAGACTTTTCAGGTATAATTGAAAGTATCTTCCGTTATTTAGTTACTCCAATATTAGTATCACACAGATGAGCAAATTCGTGAATAAATAAAGCTAATGCAAAATATTCACAGTGCACCTTTATTCACTGTACCCCACTCTCCCCTATTTTTCTGCACAGTCTGGTTGGTACTGTATGCAGATATTTTCTCGCATAATGCATTCGCATAACATAGTTTGATGTTGGTGTTGAAATATAGACCTCTTTAACTCTTGTCGGTTTCGATCACCGACACTCATGTAGAAAATGCTCACTTTCATCACTTGTATTCAGTAACAATATTTATTCGGCAAAACACAGCTCATAATAATGTCGAAAATTAAATAGTATATAAACATTATACTTAATTACAAATATATGAATGTTTCTTGTCAAGTTCAATACCATTTTCTTGAAACGTGTTCCGTTACATTTTCATTAGGTTCTTTCCGCTGAAGTATCTTCCCAATCTTCAACTGTATTTCAATATTCAACTGAAAAAATATGATTGTATAAATATAAGTATGGTTGTGAGATTAACAAGCCAAAGAAAAAGGCAAGTGTCATGATTTGGCAAGTAACGATTAAGTTAGCGTTTACTCGATACGTAAAGTAGGCGCTCGGCGCTTGATTCATGATGTACTGGAGCATCATGTGAGCGTGATAAAATGCTTTATGTATAGAGTAAACTCTAACGCTGAACAAAGTGTGCCCCGCCTGGAAAATGCCAGTGTTATGACCAGCCAGGTCAACAGATTTGACCCCGTGTGACTTTTTTTGTGGGGTGAGGTGAAACGGCGAGTATACGTTGAAGAGGCCCAAGTCCAATAATAAGAGCATTTTGATGAACTTAAAAGTGAAAACTTATGATGGGAAATATCGAAGGAAACATTCATGTAAATTAATTAATAAGCATGAGAAATGGACTCCATTAATTAGGTATGTTTTTTTGATTCCAATCATTGTACATAATAGTAGTTTATGCAACTGTACGTAATGCCTGATTACGTATAGTTGCATACACTACTTTATCTACACGCATATCATAAGTGCTCTAAGATGCGTTCAGAAACAGAGCCTTCTCATACTTGGCTCTCGACTTTTGCGGCAACAGGTTGTTAGTTGCTGTCATAGCTGCATTGAGTATGTCCAGCGGAGTGCTCATATCGTTATCCAAGTCACTGCCATTCATTATCAAATAATTATCAATATTATCACAAAGTATTTACAACTTTTCACAATTTTTCACTTGTAAGGCAATAAACAAAAGGCAGGAATGGCACCGATTTGAATTTCTGTATTTTTTTTAAATCATAGACTACCGAATGATGTCCCTATTCTTGTCACTCGATATGAAAATATCGTCCGATTGTTACTAAAAAATATACTGAATTAACTTATTGTGTTGATGACTGGCTGAATATTTATAGATACCAGAATAGGCACCCCACTTAAATCTGACAGCTGTTCCAAATTTAAAACTCATAACCTCCGGCAAAATCGTATATAATGTTAACTTTATGTATGTGCCAAGTTCTGATGGTGGGTAATGCTGGTCATTGTCTATTGTTTCTGGACGCATTTTAGAGCACTTAACGATATTTGTGTAGATAAAGTTGATTTAAAATTTTGAAATACGCCTCAATAAAGAAAGTTTCTGTGCTACTTTGTAATTTTATCACGTTTCCCCGACAAAATTTAAAACATTCGACAAATTTAACACACAGAAAAATTCTTTATTTTGACGGTCCTAAGCCCGTGCAAGTAAGACGGAGGATTTGGGATCTAGTAAGATATTTTTGCCAAGTCATAATGATAAGTTGATACCCGATGCACATTACCGCCGCCGCTTTTCCAACCCGCCATGCCGCGTGCGATGACGTTTTAAATAAATAGTTGCCAGTTCGTGTGTTTTGCTAGTTATGCACATTGATAATGCGCAATGCGTCCAAATTTCCTGTTAGGTTTGCGGATAAGTTATAACATTGGTATTTCAGTTTTTTTGTACCTACTAACAAAAAATGCTAGTATTCTGTAACTTGGACTACTATTACGTATGTTGATTTTTTGTACTGGTGAAAAAGTAACCCATGTATATATACATATATATACACATATATATATGTGGTCATATGTATATGTGGTCTGTCAAAAAAGTACCTATTACTGGAAAATAAACCTTGAAAATAAAATTCAAATTTCAATTACATTGGTGACAGACGTCCTTTCAGGACGCCTACACAGATCAGGGGATAAGGTTCAAATTTATCAACATTATTTATTTCTCATTTCTAATACCTACCCTCCATACTTAACTTTAGTGGGTATACCTGCTTAGCCAATTTTGCTATTTGGTATTGTCGCTTATTGGAAAGGATGTCGATTAATTTAACCATACCGATAACTCTTTTCACAAAATAATTATTGCCGAGTGATTTAAAAATGCCACGAAGAAAAAAAACCTGTGACGAAATGGAGCTGTGGAAAAATATTATCCTGAATTACATGCCAAATTATACAATTATGTCACAGGGTGGATACGGCATACAAAAACTAAATCTGACATTTGTCTGTGCCTATGTGTGCGTACGGGTATGTTTGTATACGCGCAACTCGCACAATCACGCAACAGGGCTGCCTCAGATATGGCAGATTAACTAGTTGGTACTTAAGTAACAAATGAATATATACTTTAACCTGTACAATACACATTTACTAATTTCTAAGTTAGTATATAAATAACAGACTCACTTTCACCACAGAATAAGTAATTATAGCACATCTCCAACTCTAACGGAACAGAACAACGCAACCCAAGGAAACTATTGTTTTTCTCACGTTCAAGAAATATCACTTTTTTAACACCATTTTATCATTGTTACACGTGTCATCTACATAATAGTTACATATTGTGATAAACATTTTAATGTTAGTTTTAACATCTGCTTCGATAATATTGATGATGATTTTAACCAGCTTCGAGTTCCCTCGCACTTCCTCCAACTTCATCATCAGGCCTATCTTGTGGTATTTGACCCAACTGCTAATCCTAAAAAGCCAACATAGCATATCATTATCTGAAACCAACTCCGAGTTCCCTCGAACTTCCTTCAAGTTCATCACCAGACCCATCTTGTGGTATTTGACCCAAATGCTAATCCTCAAAAGCCAACACAACATATCATTATCCTTAACCAACTCCAAGTTCCCTCGCACTTACTCCAAATTCATCATCAGGCCTATTTTGTGATATTTGACACATGCTCACCAAGAGGATCCTAAAAAGCCAACAGAACATATCATTATCTCAAACCAACTCCGAGTTCCCTCGCACTTACTCGAAGTTCATCATCAGGCCTATCTTGTGGTATTTGACCTAACTGCTAATCCTAAAAAGCCAACATAGCATATTATTATCTGAAGCCAAGCCAAGCTCAAGCCAATTCATCATCAAGTCCATCTTGTGGTACTGGACCTAACTGCTCACCAAGAGGATACTAAAAAGCCAATACAACGTACAACTATCTCAAGACCTCTCCGAGTTCCCTCGCATTTCCTCCAAGTTCATCATCAGGCCTATCTTGTGGTATTTGACCTAACTGCTCATCCTATAAAGTCATCGTAGGATATCATTGTCTCAAACCTACTCCGAGTTCCCTCGAACTTCGTCCAATTTCATCATCAGGCCTATCTTATGACACGGAACCCAACTGCATACCAAGATAATACTAAAAAGCCAACATAACATTTATCGATGTCAAATCAACTCCGAGTGCCCTCTTTGGTATATGACATTTAATATTTATAATTTATATAGTATTAAGTAGTGTGACTACTGGAGAAAAATAAAAAGTACAAATCAAAATATTTAGTTAATAAATAATTTGATTTGTGTTTTCACAATAATATACGTTAAATATTATTCTAACAATAAGTTTAGTGTCTCCCTGGCACAATTATTTGGAGTTTTCAAGAGATTCTTATCTATTTCTATATTGCATAAACAACCGCTTTTGATGACAAGGTCACATACCTAAAGACACCACATACCATAAGGTGAAAGTGCAAATAAAACATCATCATTTTACGTGTCCTCTATAGATACTTACCGTAAAATTTAATTTTTTTCATCGTTCTGTCGGTGGTATAAAAATATACATGTACATGCCACATTTAAGCTTTCTAGTTGATACTAAAGGTGCATGCAGACCAAAAGAGCATTCGCTGTTCTATCCCCCAGTCTACGAAATCAACGAATCTCGTTTCGTGTAACGATCGAATTTCGTAGAGTTGGGGGTTAGAACAGCGAGTGCTCTTTTGGCCTGCATGCACCTTAACGATCGCCGAGCTTAGCCACGGACGGACAAATAGACACACATACTGGAATATAAGGGACTGTGGGTTGAACTCCCAAATCTTTTTCTTATAATGAACAGACGGTCACCTTCATCATCATCATCACAGAGTTATTCACTTGTCGTTGGAGTATCTTCCAGCCCTCTCTTTCCCGTGCAAGATATGCATAACGTTTTCTTGTCGAGTTTTTTTGCCATGACAGTAAAGGAAAATACATTTCTTTTTCTTTATAATTGTTGAAATGGAAATACAATTTACTCTACTGTAGACTTACTAATTGAGCATAATTTAATCTAACAAGGTCGCAATTCTAACCTAACCTAACCGAAGCCACTTTGCCATAGCAGTGAATTACTGCTGACTTGCTGAGGTCGCAGTTGTATCCTAACCTAAACCACTTTGTCATAACAGTCAATTGCTGATAAGGTCGCAATTGTAACCTAACCTAACGTACTTACATTGATATAGTAGTGACTTACTAATAAGGTGGCAGTTCTAACCTAAGGCACTGGTCTCACCGCGAGCTATCGGTTAAAAAACACGAACAAAAGATACGCACTCCCGTGTAAATAAAAGATACACTCTCTTTTTAACCGACTTCAAAAAGGAGGAGGTTTACAATTCGTCGAAATCTTTTTTTTTTTTTAATGTATGTTCCCCGATTACTCAAAGACGCGTGGACCGATTTGAAAAATTCTTTTTTCGTTTGAATGGGTATACCTTCTAGTTGGTCGCATTGTCACCGAATCCAGATCTGATGATGGGATCCTGGAGAAATCGAGGGAACTCTTCAAATGTTGTAGGCACACATGACATTTTTCATTTATTTTCGAAGACTAATCAAATATTTGCGTCTAGTCATGAACGTTTTACATTGGTGATCTGATGATGGAAGGTACAACTCCTTAGCAATTAGGAGTTGGGGGATAATTCTTTAAGTATAACATATTTCATGTATTTTGGAAGCTATTTGAGTATTTGCCTTTAGGTGGTCATCCTTTCATGTTGGTGAGCTGATGATGAAAGGTACAACTCCTTAGAGATTAGGAGTTGGGAGACAATTCCTTAAATATAACATATTTCATGTATTTTGGAAGCTATTCGAGTATTTGCGTTTAGGTGGTCATCCTTTCATGTCGGTGAGCTGATGATGAAAGGTACAACTCCTTAGAAATTAGGAGTTGGGGGATAATTCTTTAAATATAACACAGTTCATGTATTTTGGAAGCTATTTGAGTATTTGCATTTAGGTGGTCATAGTCTCATGTTGGTGAGCTGATGACGAAAGGTATAACTCCTTAACTATTAGGAGTTGGAGGATAATTCTTTGAATATATCTATTTAAGTGTTTGCTTAGTAGTTATGACATGTTGGTTAGCGGTAAGTGATTCTTTAAATAATATAGGCATGCTAAGGCTGTTACCTATAATCTTTGAAATTATTCATACTTGCTGATGATACAATGTAAATCTCCTTGATAATGGGATAATTCTTTGAATATAACAACTGTCATACATTTTTGAGATCTATTTAAGTGTTTGCTTAGTAGTTATGACATGTTGGTTAGCGGTAAGTGATTCTTTAAATAATATAGGCATGCTAAGGCTGTTACCTATAATCTTTGAAATTATTCATACTTGCTGATGATACAATGTATATCTCCTTCATAATGGGATAATTCTTTGAATATTTAAGGTATCCAGTTCAGGTATTCTGGCCTATTACAGTGCAGTACATTCTAATTATAAGTATTTAGAGCATACTAAATAACGATTTTACACTACTAAAAACCGGCCAAGTGCGAGTCGGACTCGCGCGCGAAGGGTTCCGTACCATTATCAATTTATTATTAAAAAATACAGTTAAATCAATCTACCTCAAAAACTATAGGAGATAATTTAATCAAACTAAAAATCGTTGATAGAGTTTATTAATTTGCATAACATATATTTTTTTTAGAATTTTATATCGCGTAGTTTAAAAAATAGAGGGGGGGGGGACACATTTTTCAGACTTTGAGAGCAGATATCTCGGAAACGATTTGCTTAAATAATAATAAGATTTATAAACCTTCATATCAATTTCAAAGGCCTTTCTATTAATACCCCACACGCTTATATACAACTAAAAAAAATGTCTATCCCTCAGTTACATGTATGGAGGGCCCCCACCCCAATGGTTTTATTTACAATTTAGTATCATAATCCTGTAGCGGTTCATACAACACATATCCTTACCAAATTTCGTTACTGTGGCATTTATAGTTTCCGAGTATATCGGCTGTGACAGACGGACAGACGGACAGACGGACATGACGAATCTATAAGGGTTCCGTTTTTGCCATTTTGGCTACGGAACCCTAAAAAGAAAAAATTGGCTTGGCGCCGACTTCTAAGAAATCTGTAGGGTACCTAGCCATAATATTTTATTTCAATGAATAATGAATAAGGTAAAAGGTTTAAAGGTTTGTGTAGGAAATCCTAAGAAGTAGGAACTAAAATTATTTTTGACTTTTTAGTTTGGGCGAATTTTTGAAGGCGGTTTTATTTTTATTTTAAAATATTTTATATTTACACGGGAGTGCGTATCTTTTGTTTGTGTTTGTAGCCGATAGTTCATAGCTTAGTAGCTCGCGGTGAGACCGATGCCTTACCTAACCCACTTTGTCCTACCCAGTTCTAACCTAACCTAACGTACTTTGATACAGTAGTGACTTACTAATGAGATGGCAGTTCTAACCTAACCTAACGTACTTTGATATAGTAGTGACTTACTAATGAGATGGCAGTTCTAACCTAACCTAACCCACTTTGTCCTACTCAGTTCTAACGTAACCTAACGTACTTTGATATAGCAGTGACTTAATAATGAGATGGCAGTTCTAACCTAACCCACTTTGTCGTAGCAGTGAGTTCCTAATGAGATCGCAATTGTTCTAATCTAACCTTACCCAGTTTGCCACAGCAATAATGAACGGTAGTCAAGATCGTTGTTCTAACCTAACCAACCAATCACCTCATCTTTTTCTTAACATTGTCTTATTACATATCGTTATAATAAGTATATGTACCAAACCCAATCTACCATAATAGATAATGCATTTCTGCCTAACGTAAAATATATGTATGTGAAGTACGTTTCGGAGAGTTGTATACACGGTGTTACGTCAGCATTCCGAAAGATTTTAATGCTGGATTCCTGACCATATTTAGAGTCTTTAATGTGATATAAAATTTCCTGGATTCGACTTGGTTTCAGAGATAATCAACCTTTTTTCGAAATAAGTTTTTCGACGTAACTCGTCATTTAACTTCTTTTGAATTACAATGCTACCACAATGTGTTCTAATATTACCACACCTTTTGCCTGACAATCAAAAAATACGAATAGACTTGACGAAATAACCTGTACCTAAAAAAACAATTGAAATAAATAATTTAAACAAATTGTTGTTATGATAAAAAGTACTGGAAATGTTAAAAAGTATTCAAATCGGCCTAAAAAAAAGAAAAAAATTTTTTTTTTGGTGGAATTGACATAAGGTCTCATAATATTTTGTGTTTATTTTGATGTCTAGAATGCATAGTTAAAACCTTTGGCAGTGCTCGCGTAACACCGTGTATAATTATGTACCTACGCCAAAAATATGGACATCCAATTTCAGCGAAATAACACATGACCTAAATAATAATATGCCAAAATAGTTTCTGGCAAAGTACGTAATATTCTAAATATTGTTTACAAAAATTGATTATGCCAAGTCTCTTATAACATAAGCGTTTCGAAAAAAAATGCCATATAGAGGGAGCCCTAAACAGACAGAGAGACAGACAGACATACAAACAATGATTTTGAAACTTTACAAAATAAACACACCGTCAGGTGGGCATCAAGTCATGTGGTAATTCTTTATGTATGTCATAAGAAAAGTTATAGTAACTGTACATTGCAAGCACTGCACATCCCCCCGACAGCATTAAATATAATTGCTGTACCCACGATCACGCTGACTTAATACACTTATTTTAATTACTTTATTCGTTAACGTTTATACGTCCGTAGCTGATACTCTTCATGCGTTAGTTTACAGTAAATTATATCATAACCATAGATCAGTGATTTTATTTATCACATCCACCATCAAGAATGGGGCAAGTGTTGGGCTCGTACGGTAACTTAAACTCAGATCACATCATCAGTCTATAATTAGTCCACTGCTGGACAAAGGCCTCTCGTATTAGGTACCTAAGCATACGGACGCATTAGGAAGTAAATACCCATAATCGCTACGCAGGGCAAGCTGTTGCCCATCATCCAATATTCAATAAATAATGGTCAGTGACACTTCGAATCCCTTATTTGACTATTAGGGCACCCAAGGGAAGAGTTGGGGTGGTAACAAATGTATTTCTATTGCCGTCACCACACGGCCACTCAACTTATACTCATTACATACCATTTTACAAGAATCAGTTGTGAAATTCAGACGGATGCAAAATAATATTTTCTGAATCAGAGTTCGCTTATTATAATAAGAATTGTTTCCCAGCGGAAATACTCTAGATCTTTAAGTTCAATGGGTTCAAACAAGTTTTAATTTCTTAACACGCCATGTGGACAGCACAAAAAATATTTTAACTACCTACCTATTTGCAGAAAGTACATTTTAAAATAAATATACAAAACCTTGCCTATCAATAATTATGTTTACACATAGGTAAGTAGGTGACTATCAAATTTGCTCAGTGTATTTTACAGGGATCTGTTACGAATTGAAACGGTCACATGTACAAAAATCATGCATTCAAACAAAGAAAAACAGGTGGGCAGGCAAATCGACAGGCAAACTATAACTTTCAGCCAGGCTATGAACAGGCACAGAGACGAACAGACAAACAGATCTTCTGATTTCATTAACGTGGAGGTTTATTTAGTTTTTAGGTCATGAAGACTTCAAATTTGAGAATTTAGGTATTCAGTTTAAATCAACGTTTTCTTCCGTATGGACCAACAGACACACAAACTTACTAGGAAGTGATACGTTGTTTCCTGTAGTTGATTTTTATACGTATATAATAATTATGTATGTATTATGAATTAAAAAACGCACCAAGTGCGAGTCGGACTCCGTACCACTATCAATTTATCATAAAAAATACAGTTAAAACAACCTATCTCAAAAACTATAAGAGATACATCTTGTCTCTTTTTCGTTTATTAAATACGAGTATATGTATTTTACCATCTCTTTTACGCATTATGAATTATGAAGATAAGTGTTTGTCAACTATGATTAAATTGTAGGAAGAAAAGTGTCAACTATCAATAAATTGTAGAAGTATGGTGTGAAGTATTTATTTCGCTCATTTTGTTAGAGTATAACGTATCTTTACTTATATATCATTGGCGGTTCATACAACACAATCCTCACCAAATATCATTACTTCCGAGTATTCCATTTATTGTTTCCGAGTAAATTGGATGTGACAGACAGACACGGACAGAGACGGACATGACTTGACGAATTTAAGGTTTTCGTTTTTTGCAATTTTGGCAACGGAACCCCAAAAACAGTTTGCTAAATTAGGAGACGGTTATGAATAAAGGGGTTATAATCTTCCAAATCACTACATAATATAAAACAAAGTCGCATTCTCTTGTCCCTATATCCCTATTGTATGCTTCAATCTTTACACCTACGCAACGGATTTCTATAGATATAGATAGAGTGATTTAAGAAGAGAAGGTTTTAGGTAGACTATAAAACTTAAAATTATTTGAATAAAATAGTCTGCAAGTATAAAACCTGATAGGTTATCATTATAGGCCCATAAGAGATTGCCTAATCTAAAATCAAAATGCCATGTTCATACCTACGTAACGTACAGATTAATAAAATTAGGACTCCAACTATTCAATATGTATTTAAGTATTTGTATGTATCTATTCTATATATTACATATTTTGTAGTTTAGTTCTCACACAAGCCTTGATTGAGTTTATTGTGGGACTAGGTTGATATGTGTAAGATGGTCACATGCTAAATATATTTATTTGTTCATATACTAATCGTCCAATAATAAAGAAATATTTTTTTTTTAATTATGTTGTTATTATTCGAAACACGACAAAACATAGCTATATAAATATTTAATTATTTTTAGTGTTTCTTGTTATATCGGCAATATTTTAGGTAGGTACAATCAGCAGCAGATATTGCTTAACGAGTAGGGTGTTCACAATGATCTTAACACACTCTAATAGTCGTGCATAGTTTATTTTGAAAACTCTGCCCGCTTAGCAATATCTGCTGCTGATTGTACATCATCTGAGAAAATTTCAACTAATTATCCATTAGATACATATTGGTGATAGACAGACAGATGGACAGACAGTGAAGTATGAAGATGCCCAGGATCGCGCAAAGAGGAGGAAAGGTAGGTACGGACCCTGGCAAAAGCCGGGATAACGATAGGTAGAAACAGAAGAATAGCCTTCATAATAATATTACAGAAACGTGATTAAACTTAATGTTTGTACAAGTTATTTTCCAGTCATCCTTGTCGCACACGCATATTGGCGCGACTGGTGCGAGCAAGAGGGAAAGAATAGTAGTAGTAGTAGTAGTTGCATTTCGATGCAAGTGCAAAAAAAAAAAAAAATTTCCACGAGGATGAAAGTCAATCACCCGAGTTAAAAAGAAGTTTTTACACGTGTATCGAACGACTTTTCTCATAACAAGTGCCTTAAAAAGAGAAATTAACGTACGAGAAGCGTGCGCAAAGTTTACTTCTCCGCACTAGTTAGGAAAAGTAAGTTACGCAGTCAATAAAGCTAGCTCATATCACAATAATATAGGAGGCGGGGACTTGACGCTAGGTAGGTCGACTTGTGGAGGAATGCCCCATGATATTAGTATAATAAATATATTGTTTGATAACAGCCTAAAACAAGCCATAATATTACCGCGAGTTTTTTTTTTCATCGTTTGTTTTCAAATTGTTCCAGTAATATGGTTTCTAAACCAGAGCTACTTTACTTTTTATTTTAATTGCGAGAAATTAAAATTTACTAATTATTCATAGGTACACAATAACATGATAATTTTAACTGTGACTCTGCTCGGTCTGAGACGCTCATTTTGAGAGGTTGCCGACAGTATGCAGCGCGCAGCGCCGTCTCACATGGTGATTGGTTGATTTGAAAAGGTAATGTCTTTGAGTGGACAGTTTGAATGAAATCATTTGAAAATATTACATACGTATACCGGTAATTGGAGTTCGAGGCCAACGAAACTACGACAGATGCGTTATTGTCAAATCTGTCAAAGTCTCTTATGTCATTGTCAAGTAAAGTTTTCAGGTTTCCTCAACCTTTTTGTTATTTAATTAATTTATTTAAAATAATTCCTAATAAAAACATTATATACCACTGTAGTGTTTTTACGCGTTTCTGTTTAATGTGGCTGTCACAACTAGGATTTTCTTAAAAACACGTAAATACCTAAAAACTTTTCTTTTCTCTTAACTAACATTGATATGACAACATTTTCTTGTAAAAAACTTAAAATTACCAGTGAACACAAACGACAGCGTGCCATATTGATTAAGACAGTACATACTCGTATAACATTTCACCCAGTATATTTCATTTGAAATTTAATTTTTTGATGATGGGGTGTATAGCGAAGCTAAACATGGCTGAACCAAGTTATTATTTACCTCTGTAATGTTTTTACGCGTTTCTGTTTAATATGGTAGTCCCAACTAGGATTTTCTTAAAAACACGTAAATACCTAAAAACTTTTCTTTTCTCTTAACTAACATTGATATGACAACATTTTCTTGTAAATAATTTAAAATTACCAGTGAACACAAACGACAGCGTGTCATATTTATTAAGACAGTATTTATAAGATTTCACCCAGTATATTTCATTTGGAATTTAATTTTTTGATGATGGGGTGTATAGCGAAGCTAAACATGGCTGAACCAAGTGGGTCACCTTGTTAACAACCTACAGAAGAAAACAAAACGTTAGATCTCTATGATAATTTAAATGGAGAACTATAGCACTGCCAAAGAAATTTGTAGGTCAAAGGAATTTTACGAATACGAAATGTGAACATAAAGCACGCTACAATGTATTATTCTGCAATTTTCTAAACGTATGCAGAAATAGGGTTTTAATTTATGTGTAGTTAAATTGCTGTACCAAATGTTATTAACACATGAGGTGATACCAGCGCAATACCAACTTTGTTACTAATAATTGCGTATAATTCCGTTTTTATTAAAATATCTTATATTTACGTGAAAATAAGTAAATAATATTGTTTCTATAAATTAAAGAATTAAAATTACCAATAAATAAGATATCTCAACGTCTGTTTTTAGAAAATAAGGATTTACTATTGTATGAACATTTCATTGTTGTGGCAATATTTTCGTAGATTCTTTGGCCTCGAACTCCAATTAGTGGTTTTTTTTTTAGCTAAAACTTTAGTATTGCTTTGTAAGTCTAATGACAGTAATGACTGTTGGAATATGTCAAGTGAAAAGTATATGGGTATTGTTATCTATTACATATTATAGATTGACAAGTTACACACCTATAACATACTGAATACTTTCGCTGTCCTGCAGTATATGTGTACCTAGACATAGTTATTTAAGCTACAGTTAGTCTCTAATACGACGACATTAGGTTCATATGATATGAATTCCATAATGAATTATACAACTCTAAAAGTAGTAAACACTCACTGAGCATTAGTTGCACAAATAATTGGGGTTTGATTGGTGGAATCTGATGTTTCAGGCTCGTGAGTTTGGTCGGTCTTAATATCCCGCCAAGCTGCTATCCTCCTGAAATAGTCACATTGGTGAATTTAATTTATTATACCTCCCTATCTGTTTCTTTTTATTGAAATTAATAATAACTGACAAAGTTCGTGTCGCAATTGGCAATAGAATAAAGGTAATAATATGTATATCTACTACAGAATCATTTGAATTCGACAAAGATTAGCTGGCAAATGTAAAATGTGAGAGTGTCATAAATATAGAAGAAAAAATGTTCTAACTACTTTAAAAGCGGCTCGGGTATTCCGTTAGGTTAGTTGTACTTATTAAATAGGTGTTTTAACTATTACGCTTCAAATTTTAAATTTTCGCTACGGCGAGATACTTACTATGTGGTGCCATGGTGAAGGAGTAACCCCGCTTCTACTCGACGCTTTTTCTTTTCCCCCCAGAACAACGGTGTTTTCGGTACTCATTTTTATTCGTTCTGCCCATCGTTGTGGGCATGTTTATGATATCGATTTTATCGAAACGAACACTTTTGCCTTGACTTGTGGAACAAAATTGCAAAATGTTGACTCATAGATGACATTGACTTTGCTGTGACAAATGAACAAAATATTTTATGACCACTTACCAAAAAGTATTTTACGCGTCCATTTAAATTAAAGTCGTCAGCCTCGGTAGCCGAGTTAGTTGTGACCCTATCTATGAAGCTGGAGGTTCCGGGTTCGAATCCCAGTGAAAGCATTATTTTGTGTATTTTTTTTATCACAAATATTTGTTCCTTGATCGTGGCTATCTATGTGTTTAAGTATCTGTATGTAGTTACATGATATGTATCATCGCTTATTTCTTATTACCCACAACACAAGCCTTAATTTAAGCTTAAGATGTCCCGATATATTTATTTGTTTATTATTATTATTAATTTATAGCCACTTATTTTATTTATTACCTCTCAGATATTAATTAGTACCTATCATATTAATGTGCTCCTTTCTTCCAAACTGTTGTACAAGTTACGCTAAATGAGAATTAAAGTGAGCATCATAGTTAGATACAAAAGTAGCTACCTAACTACCTACTGGCTGTAATTCATAAAAAATACTGACCGATATATTGTATTTTGAGATCCCACCTGGCGAATCGAGGGATAAAATTTTACCGGATATTTTATTTGATAAAAACAATAACAACATACCTATTTTATGAATTACGCTTACTTTTAATAATCCATCTATTGACCGAATATATTACTAATTAGTGAGGTCATTTAACTAGCAGTTTTAAAGTGACATCTGTGATGGATATGGTTAAACTTACCTTGTCATCTGCCTCCATGTTAGTTTTCATGGATAGTATTATTCACGCACATATACAAAGGCAAAGAGCGAAATTGTATCAATTTTCAAATTGATAATTCAGAAATACTATACCACTTTTTGGACTTTTTTTTACATACGCGCCATCTACGGGATACGTACAACTTACTATCAAGGTTCAAAATTACAAAAAGTCTACTAATTAACAGAGTTAATGTCGACAAATTTGTATGAAAATCGCACAGGGACATCCACCTTAAAGGTGATTTCGGAATGTATTGAACCATCCAGTATTTTACGGATTAAGATACATGTCTTATATACATAGATTTGTGTAAGATGTCCCAAGATATTTATTTATTTATATAATATATAATTATTTTTATAATATATAATATAATCATCCCCATTTGGTATTGCTTGGGAACCTTCAGCTGCGCCACCACGCGGCAGGGTACCCGGCTCTCTGGGACCGTTATGTAGGCCCTGGGGGAGTGGGAATAATAATATAATATAATATCTTGATCCCCACAAGATGGAGCGACGACCTGGTAAAGGTTGCGGGTGTCCAATGGATGCGGACGGCTCACGACCGATCTTTGTGGAACTCTCTGGGGGAGGCCTATGTCCAGCAGTGGACGTCAATTGGCTGATGATGATGATGATGATGATGATAATATCTTGGGACATCTTACACAAATCGATCTCGTCCCACGGTAAGCTCAATTAAGGCTTGTGATGTGGGTACCAGGCGACGATATTTATAATAGATAGATACATATAGATACTTTAATACATTGACAGCCATGACCAAGGAACATATATTTGTGATAAATAAATACACAAATAATGCCCTCGCCGGGATTCGAACCCGGAACCTCCAGCTTCGTAGGCAGGGTCACTACCAACTAGGCTACGGAGGCTGATAATTGGCTTAAAATGTACGGTCCATTCATCCTTCAAATTCAAATTCAAATTCAAATGTTTTATTGCGTTTCGTGTGTAGGTACGTTTGGTGCTTATCTATAGCTAAAAGCTAAGTATAGTATCAACATGAACCCTGAGAGGGTATAGCAACTTACAATAATTATTAACTAAGTATGACAAGAGAAACCATCAACTAATCTAAATAACAATCATTACTGTAGATACCTAGACATTAGTTTATCAACTTACTAATTAAAATGTACAATATATTTCTAGCTTAGAAATTCTTGGATGGTATAGTATGGTTTGCTGATCAAATGTTCTTTTAACCGTGATTTAAATTTTTGAATATTCGTTTCTGCTTGTATGTGTTTCGGGATTTTATTATAAATGCTAACTGACATGGCAAATGGACCAGAGTGTATCATTTTCATGTTCGAGTTAGGCCGGGCTAATCTAGTATTGGGACGTAAGTTTGATGGACGGGAGTACTGTGGGAAAAGGGAAATATTATTTTTAACAAATGTGCTTACCTCTAATATATACATGGATGGAATAGTCAAGATTTTTTGGTAAATGAAGTATTCTTTACAACTTGTCCTATTATCTAAATTAGCAATAATTCTTATGCACCGTTTTTGCAGCACTAACAGCTTATTTACATCAGAACTGTTTCCCCGCAGTATTATGCCGTATAGTAGCCATGCATGTGCATATGCATGGTAAGCACACATGGCTGTCTTAACATCGGTGCATTTCTTTAGTTCATATAAGGCATAGGTAAAACGGCTCAATTTTACACACACTGAATTTATGTGCGCCTTCCAGTTTATTGTTGAATCAATATGTATGCCTAATAGTGGGAACGAGTCAACAGATTCTAATGTACTATTTTGGAATGAAAAATCTATGCTTATGCTACGTTTCTGATAGGGCCTAAATTGCAAGAGTTTTGTTTGATTAAAATTAAGTTTTAAATTATGATCATCCAACCAGGACACAATGTTTTGGATGGTTGTATTTAAGCTATTATTTAGATCGAATTCATTGTGGCATGGTATTATTACAGATATGTCGTCAGCAAAAAGAGTGCAAAAATTATCTATAGACTTAGGGAGATCATTTATGTAAATTAAGAATAAAACACCTTTAACAACTTTATAACCTAAAAGTACACGTTTTCTGTTGTAAACAGCTGTTTCCTTGATTAAAATTAAGCAATCACTACGGATGAACTGCACAAATACGGACTCAGGTATTTTGGTATAGGCAAATATGGCAATTTACTACAGAAAACATATACTTTTAGGTTAGAAAGTTGTTTACTAGATAAGACAACTAAGGATGAATGGACTTGAGGAAATAAGCATGTAAAGAAATATGGCTGATTTTCCATTATTACTAAATCCATTTCTTAGGAACCATGCCATTATTATTAAATCTAAAAGCTAAAGCCACAGTTCCTAAGAATAGATTTAGATATTTATGTATGTAAATTCTTTATTGTACACAAAACACAGGTAAAAATACACAAAACACAATTTAGATAGGTACAAAGGCGAACTTATCCCTGTAAGGGATTTCTTCCAGTTAACCACTTCCAGTTATATGTATACAATATATAATTATTTTGTACCTTTCTCATACAAAGTCAAAGGGCCGGCGGCGGCATTGAAGTATTGAAAATTAACTTCATTGTTTAAAAACAATTCATTTTATTAAATATTTGCGGGTCGTTCTTGGTGCAAAGGTTGGCTATCGCCATTCAGCGCGGCAATCCTGCCAGCGTTATGGGAACTTTTGCGCCGGGAATGACTCGGGGCGGGTTGTTCCAATAGTTTTTATCGTAGGTGTTTTTATTTTTTTATTGTATTGTGGTTATTTTATAAGTTAGTGCATATGTTAGGGTTTAGTTTATAATTTAATCTAATGTTATTTACTTGTAATTGAATTTGGTTTTATTAAATAAATAAAGAAACATCTTGGGACCCTCGTACACAAATCAACGCAATCCCACGGTAAGCTCTATGAAGGCTTGTGGTGTAGGTACCAGGCGACGACATATATAATAGATAGATACATATAAATAAATAAATAAATAAATATCTTGGGACATCTTACACAAATCGACCTAGTCCCACGGTAAGCTCAATTAAGGCTTGTGATGTGGGTACCAGGCGACGATAGATATAATAGATAGATACATATATAAATACATAGACAGCCATGACCAAGGAACAAATATTTGTGATAAATAAATACACAAATAATGCCCTCGCCGGGATTCGAACCCGGAACCTCCAGCTTCGTAGGCAGGGTCACTACCAACTAGGCTACGGAGGCTGCCAAATACTGCCATATACTCGTAGATACTTAAATACATAGACTAGACAGCCACGACCAAGGAGTAAATATTTGTGATAAATAAATAAACAGATAACCCCGGGATTCGAACCCGGAACTTCCAGCTTCGTAGGCAGGGTCACTACCAACTAGGCTACAGAGGCTGACATTGGCTTAAAATGTAAACAACTATGGCCGACTATCCATAGCATTTGACGTCTTTATATCGACGTCATACATATCGTGAAATACGTTTTCAACGCAATAATTGTGCTATAGCAGATATGGTTTATATTAATTTTTCATTCGATATTGCTGCGTAGATAGGGAAATAGTGTCCAAAAGAACAGCTACAGGGATTTATCAATTTTCCTTGTTTTTGTTACCGCCATACAAAGTGCATGGAAAATGGTATCAAAATAGAAAATAAACAAAAATTTATGAAAGTGGACAAAATAAAAAGAAATGCTGATATTCATTAACGTATTCTAATTTAGCAAGACCTTCGGCAATAATAGCGATATAATGGCGTGAATTTTTATAGACTTTTGTAAGACTGGCTCCTAGGTACAGAAATAACTACCAACAAATAAAACATGGTAGCCTCACGCTATACAAAATTGCATTCCAAAAACGGTCCTGAATTTTAGTCGACTAGTGTCACCCCCTCTTCAATGCATCACGGCAATGAATTTGAATGTCAACCTAAAAAAACTTAAACCGCCATTTAAAAATAAACATTTGTCAACGATGTTGCGCCGAAATATGCGCGGTGTTAAGAAAAGCGCTATGTCCTGCCCATCTTGGCACAATTGAACGTCTAACGCCAGCTCAAAAATAGTCCCACTATTTTTGAGCTGGCGTTAGACGTCCATGTTATACAGTGTGTAAGTCTAATACGGGCGATCAATTAAACCAGGCATGGGATTAATTAGTGTAATCATGGATTACAAGGTTTTTTTTTTAAAGTTACTCTTAATTATGACCCCACAGATTTTTTTTAAGATTATCGGAGCAGCAATGTAGGTACGAACATTTGTTATTGTTGATATGGCCGTTATGTCATCTTCATCTGCTGTTGAAATTAGCTGTCATCGAGCTCGCGTATGTTCCTCTACATTGCGCGCCGTATTATTTTGTATGGAAAATTTTGTTGATCTAATTTTAAGTAAAAGTTATTTGAATGTACTTATTATGTCGTAAACTAACACCCGTTAAGAGCTTCGCCCGTATTAGACTTACATCCCGTATAATGGTCGCAGAGAAATAATATTTAAAAATTACTTTGGATTATTCCTGTATGTGTCCCGATGGTTTTCACAGCCGCCAGCGGTCCGACCCAGCCATTCGCCAGATATCTGAAATGTTATTCAAATAAAAATATAAGATAATTGATGTTTTTTTTTCTGCCACGCGTCTGTAACGCATTATGTGTCGCGTCGAGCGTCGAAAAAATTGTAGATTACATGCCAAGGCCGTTTAAGTGGGAAATGTCTCGGATGACATGTAATTGTAGGCCGAGACGAAGCCGAGGCCGACAAACATGTGATCCGAGGCTTTCCCATATAACGGCGGAGGTGTGTATATTATTTTTCTACTCAACGGAGCCGGCAGGCGGCAACTTAGTTTAGCGCAGCGGCCAGCAAAGTGCTGTTTGTCGGCCGGAGGGCAGAAAACGATGTTTTCATACATTTCCGAAAAAAACATTCGATTTTTTCCGACATTTCCAACGCTAGTCTATCGGCCAAAATGTTCAAGGCTTACCGTTTTAGTATGCGGGTAGGCTTCCAGTTTCCCCAAAGATATCGGGCAAGTAGCATAAGCGCGCAGCGTATAGTATATTGTCCGCGACTTCTCGTACTGTGAGACCACGAGGGTGTAGCGATCGCAGCTGTTGTCGCCCACGATTATCTTGCATAAGTAGTGGGGGCTGTTTATACGGACGCCGTCTATGTGGGGTGGGGGGTCGTCTGAAACAACAACGTATACGTGACTTCACCAAAGTTTCTTTCGCCATGCCCATGGCAAATTTCTCCCGCCATGCCCATTAGGGTGGTCATTATTTTTGGAATTTTGTATGATTTTCGAACCAATAAAGGAGTTTTTTTCCTCCCGATTGCAATGTTTTATGGGGCATCCTCTCATTTTGCTATTTCATAAGTAAACCATATTTGACCGTATTGCGAAAACACAAATCAAATTATGTATTAACTAAATATTTTGATTTGTACTTTTTATTTTTCCCCATTAGTCACACTACTTAATACTATATAAATTATATAGTATTCTTCGGTATGGGTAAGGCCGCGGATTTTGACGAATGTGACACAGACATAACATAAAAAAAATACGTTACGTTACCATAAAACGCAACGAAAGTTACTATAAAGCTCAGCTCATACTGGTATGAACTCTGATTAAATAAAGGTCGTAAAAAAAAAACATATTTTTATAGCTAAATACTTGTTTAATCAAATATAATAATCAACCCATATAATGTAATTTCTCATACTTAGTAATTACTTAAATTAACAGTATTTACAAATGTTTTAATGCTAATGCATAATCTTTGGAACTAAATAAACTAAAATAAATCACCATTCACCATAAATGCTTAAATGGAAAATGAACTGTTATCAATTAACACTAATAAACGCGTTAATAATTAAACTGTATTTCATTAGCCCTAGGGGGGTAAAATTACCCACTGGAAAAAGCTGATTACTTCTAAAAACGCAAATCAAAATACCTAAATAACAAAATAATTTGATTTGTTTCGCAAACACTTGTTACAGTATGCTGTTATTCAAAATCTAATAAAACTCATTTAACCCTTAACCAGGTTGTGATCTCATAGCGACCACTGAGCAAAAGATTTTTTTCTGACGAGCACAACGCTTGTAGCGGCCAGTAAATGTCATTGACGTATAGTCTATAAACTGACTGATTTCTGAACGCACCCAAAATCGATGTGTCAGAACAAATTTCTTTGACGCTTTAGTTGTCAAATTCAAAAACCGAAAAAGTGGCAGATTTTGTGTGTTGCTCCAGATAAATACTATTATTGTGTCGAATAAAATTACAGTAAGTGCTGTGTGTTGATTAATTTTGGTAGTATATAAGGTAATGTAAGTGTAGTATGTCATAAATGGTCACAGTAATCGTTTTTTGCTTAAAATTTTTGCTCTTAAAGTTTGTGGGCCCTATATGACCTCTGCCCGTTGCGGTTTGGTACAAGTGGTTTGTATGTGACCACTGCCCGGCTGGGCATTTATGTGAAATTTAAGGGTAAGTACAATACTGTACACTATGTAGGTCCACCCACTAAACATCTCAAGAATTACTATAAGTATATAATTATAAGCTAGTTGTGAAACGGATTTTGCTAAATAGTGTTTGAATATAAAAATAAATATCCTTTTTTCTTAGTTTTATTGTGGTCTTATTGTGTCCATAATTACATGTAAATATAACAACTACCCCTTAAAACTTCAATGTATCGCCAGCAGGGCAGTTGCCACATACGGAACACGTGGGCCTCCTGGTGACGAGCACAGGGCGTATATTGACCACCGGGTCTTTTTTTGGAAATAATGTTTCTAAAAAAAAAAACAAGAAATCAGTTTTTTATTGACGCTATTATCTACCGAAATCAGGATACGAAAGTGAAAAAATCGCCAGGCCTGTTTAAGGGTTAAATTAGTAAATTTCTGTGTCCGCTTCCCTTTACCACATATTTTCGTTACGTAACATAAAAAATACGTTACGTTTTGTAAAAATGTAACGTAT
>JALPQI010020984.1:0-16000 GCA_025490895.1 Thaumatotibia leucotreta
ATAAATGTGAACTACGAATTAACTTCTTAAGTGTCTATGCTTCTCGTTCTACTACTCACCCAATTCATAAGTTTAAATATTATTTATTTATTTTGTTATTTGTTTTCTTTTTTTGTGTTTGTATCACTGGGAATGTAAGTTGTGGTTGAATTAAGTTTTTATCTATTATTTACTACTACTACTACTACTACTTCTGTATGTACTGTCTATTTAAAAAAAAAATACCTAATAAATATCTTGGACATCTTACACAAATCGACCTAGTCCCACGGTAAGCTCAATTAAGGCTTGTGATGTGGGTACCAAAGTGTATTAAGGCTAAGGATGACTTCTTTAACAATAAATGTGTAGAGGTAGAAGAACTTCAGGCAAAGCATGACTATTTTCACATGTACAAGGTAATAAAGGAAACATTGGGTTTTAACAAACAAATCAGCCCTCCTACTTTATTAGATGAAAATGGACAAGCAGTTTTGACAATGGAAGAGAAGCTTAAAGTCTGGAAAGAGTACATTGCTAAACTGTTTTATGATACGCGGAGCGTAAACGATCAGTTATATCATGAGTTATCAGGTCCCAGCATAACCAAAGAGGAAATAGTGTATGCAATTAAAACCGCGAAATCAGGCAAAGCGGTCGGCCCTGATGAAATACCATGTGAAGTTCTGAAACTGTTAGAATATGAGAATATAGACCTTTTGGTGCAGCTTTTTAACGGAATTTATGACACCGGAATAATACCACAGGATTGGTTGTTATCGACCTTTATTACTTTGCCAAAAGTGAAAAATGCCAAAAAATGTAGCGATTTTCGTACCATTTCGTTAATGAGCCAAGTACTAAAAATATTTTTGAAGGTCATCCACGGCAGGATTTACAGAAAAATTGAAAGCAACATCCCAGATACACAATTTGGTTTCCGGAACGGCCTTGGTACTCGCGATGCACTATTTGGTTACCAGGTTCTGATGCAGCGCTGTTGGGATATAAATCAACCAGTTCATGTATGCTTTATAGATTATGAGAAAGCATTCGATCGTGTTCAACACCAGAAGCTTATTAGTATTTTGGAAAAGATTGGCCTTGACACGAAAGACATTTCAATAATAAGAAATCTGTACTGGCGGCAATCAGCGAACGTGCAGGTCAATGGGGTACTATCAGAAAATATTGTAATACTGCGCGGGGTCAGACAAGGATGTATTCTTTCTCCGCTCCTCTTTAACATCTACGCTGAAGAAATTTTCGCTGAAGCAATGGTGGAGGCGGAAGAGGGAATAGTTATAAATGGCACACCTCTCAACAATATTCGATATGCAGATGATACGATTCTCCTAGCCGCCTCAAAAGAAGACTTACAGAACTTGGTGAGCCGGGTGGAAACTATCAGCGCTTTTTATGGTCTAAACATTAACCACAAGAAAACTAAATATATGGTTGTCAATCGCACATCACAATACCAAACTGATACATTATTTATTAATGGACAGGCGATTGAAATGGTACAATCCTACAAATATCTTGGATGTTTCGTAAACAATACGACAGATCACAGCGTCGAGATCAGGTGCCGCATCGAGCAAGCCCGCAACGCTTTTATGAAAATGGGCAATCTCTTGTGTAACCGTTCATTGAAGATACCCACTAGAGTTCGTTTGCTACGTTGCTATGTGTTCTCCATACTGCTGTATGGTGTAGAAGCATGGACCCTTACGGAAACTATGTGTAAGCGTGTACAATCATAATGTGGTGTTACAGGAGAATGTTAAGAATATCATGGAGGGATAAAGTTAGTAACGAGAGGGTACTTAGAATAATGAACAAAAAGCTGGAAGTTTTGAATTCTATAAAGCGGCGTAAACTGGAATACCTGGGACACATAACGAGACAGGACAAATATGCCCTTCTACAGTTAATAATACAGGGGAAGATACAGGGTCGGCGACGACCAGGCAAACGAAGAACATCATGGCTCAAAAACCTCCGGGAGTGGTTCGGTATGAGCACTCGATCCCTATTTCGAGCGGCCGTAGACAAAGTTCGCATTGCTATGATGATCGCTAACCTCCGGTAGGAGATGGCACCGCAAGAAGAAGAAGATGTGGGTACCAGGCGACAATATACATATAATTATAATAAATAGATACATACAGATACTTAAATACATAGACAGCCATGACCAAGGAACAAATATTTGTGATAAATAAATACGCAAATAATGCCCTCCCCGGGATTCGAACCCGGAACCTCCAGCTTCGTAGGCAGGGTCACTACCGGCTAGGCTGCAGAGGCTGACAAAAACTATTTTTATTATTCTTGTATATATGTTTCGAATTAATGTATCTTATTTCTTCAATCATTCATAACATATCGAAGATTGAAGTCATATTAGCTGACTTTTTTCAACAGTGGGCGTACCAATAATGCTCAATTGATTACGTCATTTCTATTCTACTAATGTTAACACCGTAAAAAATCGTCAAGGCCCAGGAAGCGGTAACCTTAATTCCGATCTCAGATAAACGGTTGTTAATAAAACTTTACCACTGGGCTTATATATTATTAGAACGGTTGATCTATTCTGAGATGCAGTTTAATTAAAATTGCTCTGTGTACGAGTATCTACGTTGATGTAAATAACAGGTTGTCCCTACGACATAGAGCAATAGGCCAAATAGATATTCAAGTAAAATTATTTCGTAAACCTGATGTTATCTGTATAATAATTAAAACGTAGGTCCTCTAATCAATCTCTAGGTTTCAATTAATTAAAATGAAGAATAAATTAACGTTTCTCTTTAACAAAATTAATCGAGCCACCATTTACTGCAAAATATACATAAGTACTATATTTACGTCATCAAGAGTCTAATTAACTTTTTTGTGCTACAATTAAGTAATACAAATTTCACAGTAGGTACGTATTCATCAAATTGTATACTTTAAAAGTGATAAAAACCACAGAACTAAAGATAAATCAACTGATTTATAAAAATATGCATAACTAAAATACACTTAGCTAAAACCTACAGTGGGCTCTGATTACTATTATTGCCTCCGATTACGGGACACACACTTTTACCTAGATCCTAGATTTAGGTTTATTATTTGCATTTCATCTCTAGGTCATTAACAGTCACCAATAGCATCAGTGTATCATTTTATCCCGGCTCTTTGCAATATTTTCCCGGATTGGTTGTATGGAGCCTTCGACCCGCCTGAGGAACCCTTATTGCTACCTAATTGGCAATATTATAAGTTTAATATCGATCATGATTCTGTAGCGACAAGTAAAAAATACATCTCAAGTTTTAGACAGGAAATATTCCAACTCGTAATACTTTGACCTCACCTATTATGGCTAATAAACTGTATGATATTAAGGTGACATTACAGTCATGCACAAAAACAGACTTTAAATTAATATACAGAGTGGAACGGAACGACGATCCTTCCCGCTACCGACCGAGTCTACCAACCATTACGATGGACTTTCAGTATGGTACCAACATCGAAATATCTTTAAAAAAATTTAAACCCTTATACAAAGTGACTGATTAGTTAGACTTCAATAGTATGGAAAAGTCATTTTTCCATGTAGGTTTTCGATGTTGGTCCCATACTGAAAGTTCATCGTAATATTTGGTCGACTCGGTCGGTAGCGGGAAGGATCGTTGATCCCATACAATTATGGGATCAATGAGTTTAATGATTTACCGGTTCAGTAGCACACACCTGTATTCATACTTAGTTAAATTAAATTTTAGCGTCAGTGTATCTCTACATCTTGCTCGTATTAATTAATACGATAGTAACATACTTAAATGCCAACATAGGAGGCGCTAATGTTTACTCAGTCTATCAACTCATGTTAAATGTTCAGAATTTTATAAGAATATTAACAGAACATAGCGATGACATAGGTCTAGCTAAGTTTTATTAAACGTTTATTTATTTAGCCTGGAAAAACTCATAGTTATTGGGAACACAGAGGGTATAGAGGCCGATCTCCCACCAGATGGACAGATCAAGTAAAGGATTCATCTGTCTCAAAAATTTACGATGTACTATGGAACGCCATGGATGGAAGCCGGTGGAGTTATGTAGTTATATACAAAATGCAAACCACACGGTGATGCTGATGACCACGATTCTCAGTCGTGAGGGAATGACCGAAGAGAGAGATTTATTTAGGTCTCAGTATATACTTTCGAACCTCCAAATACATTTTTTGCTCCAAAAGCATTTTTTTCCGCCAAAGATACCTGAGTCCGTATTTTAGTAATTATTTTCTTTTTTAGGGTTCCGTAGCCAAAATGGCAAAAACGGAACCCTTATAGATTCGTCATGTCCGTCTGTCCGTCTGTCCGTCTGTCCGTCTGTCACAGCCGATTTACTCGGAAGCTATGAATGCTACAGTAACGAAATTTGGTAAGGATATGTGTTGTATGAACCGCTACAGGATTATGATACTAAATTGTAAAAAAAACCATTGGGGTGGGGGCCCTCCATACATGTAACTGAGGTATAGAAAAAAAATTTTAGTTGTATATAAGCGTGTGGGGTATTAATAGAAAGGTCTTTGAAAATGATATGAAGGTTTATAAATCTCATTTTTATTTAAGCAAATCGTTTTCGAGATATCAGCTCTCAAAGTCTCAAAATGTGTCCCCCCCCCCCTCTATTTTTTAAACTACGCGATATAAAATTCTAAAAAAAATATATGTTATGCACATTAATAAACTCTATCAACGATTTTTGGTTTGATAAAATTATCTCCTATAGTTTTTGAGGTAGGTTGATTTAACTGTATTTTTTTAATAATAAATTGATAATGGTACGGAACCCTTCGCGCGCGAGTCCGACTCGCACTTAGCCGGTTTTTTGAAATTAAGAGAATAGCAATTTACGATAAAAAAAAGCGCACGTTTAGGTTGGAAACTTGTTTAAGTACGATAAGACATTGGGCCTTACAATATGTTTTTTTTTTTCATATTAAATACTTGAAATAAAAAATCCAGTTTCCAATTAAATTAGCACTTATGTATTAATACTTTATCTCAGAACATTAGCCCTGCGCTGTGGTTAATAAATATTTCTGGAAACGAACTGTTACCTCATTAGTTTGTTCATAGGGCATTTAAATTAGACCAACGACACGTGCCTTGTCGCTAAGATGAGCGAGAATAGAAACAAAGCTCGAATTGGGTCAGACGACACAATGTTTATTGATATATTTACAAGCTTTTCACAATTTCCTTGTAAAAATTCAGCCCTGTGGGTTTAGGTATGACTTTATGGCGCCGTGGGTGGGTTTATGATATACAAACGTGATTTATTTCATTTTTAACAACCGGATTACGTACGCGATAACACAGTAATGTAAACAAGGCGGCCAAAGATTGTAAGGACAAATTCTGATTAAGGTTATGAAGAAAATGCTCTATAAATAGGTCAGTGCAATGCTAATAAATGCACAGTGCATCGTAATAAAGATCGTAATATGATCTTACTTTTATTAATATGGGCAAGGAATAATAAAGAATAGATCTGCGTATGAACTTTACTTATTACAATAACTATTAGGTACCTACTTATTTCAATCAATTTAACTATGGGAACTTCATAGAAAGTTGTTTATTTAGTTAAATAAAAACTATAGTGAGACATATGAACACTAAGACGTAATTAAATTAGGTATTATTTTTGGTCATGCTTGTAATGTTTTGGAGGGCCTAGGTCTCCATTATCATGCAATGAGCCCATCGTTGAACGAAAACTGGCCGTGCGCAATAAAAATAACACGTAGTGTTTGTTAATCTTCGTAACCATTTAATTTTGTTTTCGTTTCAATTGGATAGGTAACCATAATCTTTAAATCTGGGTGCACCCACGAATTAATGCGTTTTGTGAGCACAATAAAACTGTTCGTCATTGTCACTGTTTAATGGTAACAGGCGGACACGGTAGAAAGCCCTTCGGAACGTGGCCACAATGGGAAAGGGCCAAAGTGTGCCGAATAGCGCTATCCTCTTAATTAAAAAGGCTGTAAATATACTATGAAAGGATGGAGTTACGACGTTTTAGCTTTAGCTTCTCACAGTAGAGCGTATGGCGCGGTGAAAGTTACTCAAAGTTATATTTGAACATTTGTAGCGATGGCGTATTAAAAATGCGTCACATCGTAGCTATGATAGAAACGAAGCGCTCGCAAAAGGGCGCGGCAGACATGCAAGCAAATCCGTCTAGGTTTTATTTTCATTCTAAATTAACACGTTCTCTGTGCACGCATCACATGTGATGCATTTGAAGGTATTGATGATACGTGAATGCAGCTTATATGATGCACGACCCTATTTCAATATAGGGATAGTTTGAAAGTTGCACGTACGAGCTAAGATACGTTAACTTACCCCCACGTATCAGTTGTAAAAAGTGACAATTTGATAAAATTTGGTATTGGCGGTTTAATACTGTTGCCAGGTTATGCTTCAAATTTTGTGCATGAATTTGCACGTGAGAGGTGACACTATCAATTTTAGCTGCACATGGAACGTATTAAGAGTCCGCAGCAAACTCGATTCCCCATAGAAACGTAGTTACTTAGGTTCTTATTTTAAAATCACACATTGTAATGTATTGTCTAAACTCATTATAAAAACTGCAAAAATGCGAACCTGCTGCAAATCACTCTAAGCGCGGGTGACCGGCAAACAGTATGCCTACTTCGAACTCCGTTGTTCGCAATATTCGGGGATTTGTCTCTTGTCACATCAACGAAGGCATCATTAGAGTAACAGAGACAAATTCCGGAATTTTGCGAACTTCGGAGTTCGCGGTAGGGCCGCAGGGGAAGGGCTTGCAGGCTCTCACTTTATTTCTAGCGTCATCGTCCATCCACAGTATCTCACTCCAATGACCGTTATCGCGGACCCCAGCGCAGAATTGGGCGTTGCTTGCTGCGGACTCTTAAGATGCCATATTACAAAGAAAAATACGAAAATCACCAACATCTGAGTCTAGGTTTGTTTAAATTTAAGTTCCCGTTTATACAGGTTATGCAAGGATAGGTGTTTTCCTCTATATAACCTTGGTCTAAAGTTTTTGCAATAAGGAAGCACCTTTTCTTTTTGTTCAATAGATAAAGTTAGTGGCACAAGCGTGTGCACTTTAGTACCTACTAATAAATTAATAAGTATACGAATAAAATAAACATTGAAATACCATTTAATTAAGGTTTCAAATGATAAATTTACTTGATTTATGAAAATATATTATTCCGTATATTTATAAATATTATAATTAATATGTTACTCGATTTGCAGGTAAAATCATTTCAGGTATATGTTAATACAAGTTGCAATGTTACATACTTTTGCAAACAGCACTTACGTACTTTGGCCATGTATACCTATTATACTCAACGCGACGAATGATGATCTGAATGACAGCTGTTCACCTTATCTGTCAACATTGTCACTTTTTGACAGGTAATAGGTATATTGAGCTGACAGCTGTCATATAGATCATCATTCGTCACGTGGGGTATATCTATGTATTAGGTACAGTGGCGTTCAGAATTGCATGGACAATTTATGAATGAATTCATTCAGAAACTGACTGAATTTTGAACCCCACTGTACCTAAGTTAAGTACCTAGATACCTATACAAGGTGCCCACGTGGAAGGGTAAAGATTTTAGGAGCAGAATGCTGGACATATTTAGATAGGTACAGTCGAGTGCATTAATATATAGACACATTTGTAAGGGATCAGTATGGAGAAGTGTATATATATTAATGCCCTTGACTGTACTATAAAATTTCCTGTGAAGTTCGCTAGATTCTGGCCAATTTGAAAGATAATAAATAATTTTTCGAAAAAGGTTTTTAGTCTAATTCACTAAAAAGGCACCTTATAAATCCTCGCAAAATTATGACGAATAAACACAAATGTTCAAAATTTGGTCCTAATAATACTTTCATTATTTATTTATTTGATATGTGGAAATTTATACGAAGATAAAAAAAACAACCTCCTAACTTAATATATTTTTTTGCTATTTTTACAATCAGTACTACGTACCTTATACATGAAATCTTAACTTGCTACAACAAAGTGGTATAGACAGGCGTCAACATCTTTTAAAATGACAAACACATTCCTAGAGTTGTCTCTACACCTCAGCTTAACTAATATGGTTCTATTAATATTCCAGCAGCGATCGCGCTATGCCGGTTGTCTTTCTCATTTGTGTTTGTGTGCGGAATCACTGACTGTTATATAATTAGCCAACTGGTTATGGTGAAATCTTTGATTCGTTCCAATGGCGGCTGAAATGGTTTATGCATTAGGGGACTATCGCAAGCGCCATTTGATTTTCTATATCGTCCCAAAAATGTCACCACATGAGGATGTTTCTGGCTGAAATGGTTTATGCATTCGGGGACTATCGCAAGCGCCATTTGATTTTCTATATCGTTCCAAAAATGTAATTAGCCATAAGGATGTTTCTAGAACATGACATGATTCGAGATGACAGATGGTTTAGCCAAAACGGAAGACCAGCGCTGGCTCTGCTGGCAAAATGCTGAGTTTTGGCCATTTCGAGACAAAATTTCGTGTTAACTGTTTTGTTTTGTTTTGTTTCTACTGTGTCTCAAATGAACGTTTTTTCTTTCTTTGTTTCTAGATGAAAGGAAGCAACAAAGTGGGACTTTTACCTGAAAAGGTTCACAATATGCCTATGACATAGGTCCTATGACGATTTTATTCAACAACTAATTTGCACAGACTTGACTCTGCATCTTGTTGGTCTTGCAAATGTTAAATATTGAAAGTGCCATCATTATAGACGTGATAATTTTTTCAATTTATTTTAATTAAGTATGTATTTTGTATTCATTTTGTTGACAGATCATAAAATAAATACCTACATATTGTCAGTTATATGATTCAGCAATACAATGTAACCAGTTAGTACAGTGTGAATCATTACTTGTATCAGTGTTTATTTTAATTAAAAGTGTACGACAAAAACTAACTTCTTGTTTCATAATATGTCTTATTGCGAATAAAGAGGCATTAAATTAAAATACTGCACGGGTAAGATGATTACGACAAAAAAGACCTCGCAAAAAGTGTAAATAATCATTTAAATTAACGTGTTTTGTGAAATTACAAACGCTGGCTATTAAGATAAATTGCCTAGGAAGATAGTCCGGAACTTTGACTGACTTAAGAGCAAATGTATTGGAATAATTCCTTTAATGCATATAATTATGAACTACCTACATAAGGTTTTACAGCGGGCTTTACAGTTAAAAGATCATTAAATTCTTCCGTTTTGTGCTTATTCGATTAGACGCAAAGCTCATCTAAAGTCGTTACGACATTACGATACATAACGGACGATACTTTTCGGCACTTGACCGATCGATTAAATGAATTACACCGCCATAGTCAGCAATGTATGGAAAATTTCATTCCAATAGAGAACTCGATTAACATGGAACGTTGGGGCTTGAAGTGATTGTCTGGAGTGTTACTTTAGTATGCTTTTGTCATGTTCTTATATACTTATTGTGTTCACAACTTCACACATTTGCAAGCCCATTTTAACGAGGGGTCCCCTTGGCCGGATATTTTTATTTGATAGACGTCCTTTGCGTAATGATGATGGAGCCGTGCCCAGACACTTTTTGCTCATTTGTCTTTTGACCCTTCCTTTTCAATGGTCAAGGATCTTAGTTGAAGAAACGCATTGTTTTATCGATTTTTTAGGTAGGACAGGTTTTTGAAGATATAATCCTAAAGCTACTCGAGAGTTTTAAGTCTGTATGCTTTGCTTTGAGTCCTATCGGAGTTCAGGTATTCCTTCCTAAATGGATCGAATGAGAAAATTCGAAATGTGCTTGAAAATTAAGTCTCTATCTTTAGGTACTGATATAGGAATATACTCGTATACTTAAATAACACTTTCACGGCTTAGAGTATAGATATTAAGTATTATAAGCCCAACGATGTCACTTTGCTCTTTTTTTCATTAAAACCCAATGACCTATGCTCAAAAAAACTTCAACCTATTCCTCCAAGATCCCATCAACAGACCCCGACTTGATACCAACGGTTAACGGCCAATGATAAAAAATGAAGAAATTATCCTCGGAGATTGAGTAACATATAAAAAAACAGTCGAATTTAGAACCTCAGTTCTTGAAGTCCATTAGTAAAATCGTGTGAGGGAGCATTTCGAACCGAACTTATAGGTACTGATACCAGGTGGCTTATGATGATCCCGTTTTATCTATTTATCGTGCTACGCATCACTTTCGCACTTGCATACACTTCTTACAACCTGACGACAACAACGACAAACGATTAAACACGGTACCATCATAAGCCTGCATGAGTTGTGATTGGTTATGGCCCGGAACGAGAACATGTCCCTAAACCTGTAGAATCACAGAAGATATCCGCTAATCCGATATCCAGGAGACCTACGCTCTACAGTGAACATTAATATTTAAGTTTTTAGAGATCCGTGGCAAGACTCCTGCGGCTCGTTTGTCTAAAGCGTGTAACTTGTTTTGAGCATATAGGTAGTGATACCATGAGTTGTGATTGGTTATGGCCTTGAACGAGAACATGTCCTTAAACCTGTAGAATCGCAGAAGATATCCGCCAAGCCGATATCCAGGAGACCTACGCTCAACAGTGAACATTAATATTTAAGTTTTTAAAGATCCGTGGCAAGACTCCTGCGGCTCGTTTCTCGAAAGCGTGTAACTTGTTTTGAACCGAGCATATAGGTAGTGATGCCATGAGTTGTGATTGGTTATGGCCTTGAACGAGAACATGTCCCTAAACCTGTAGAATCGCAGAAGATATCCGCCAAGCCGATATCCAGGAGACCTACGCTCAACAGTGAACATTCATATTTAAGTTTTTAGAGATTCGTGGCATGACTCCTGCGGCTCGTTTCTCGCTTTGACAAATAGGCTCCTGATTGCAAGAGTAGAAGTAGCCTTGGGTTTTAATGTTACGTTTTACAGATATGACCAGATAAAGTGTTATGCAAATTAATATTTAAATTTGGTACTTATTGCATTTAAGTACCTACAGATAAATGAATCTGAACTGTCATGCATATGCTTAATCAGCTAAGTGCCTAAAGCTATGTCCGTTGTAAATATGATAGCGAGAAATTTCATGAAGCAATAAATGATATTGTTATTTAAACTGCTTGCTAATTGCAAATCTGCAATGTACGTTGACCCATACGAAGTATATATTGAAACATCATATCTTAGGTTTTATCTTAATTGACTGCGAATCACACAAGCACCTTATAATAGCCAAAACTAAACTAAGCACAACAAGACAAGCAGGAATATACTCTATTCATGTGCCCACACTTTTCTAAAAATAGGTGAGTAAAGTTATTCACTTACATCTAACACAACTTGAAGGACGAATTAATATTCACTGACCGCAAACAATTTTAATCATCGATAAAGTTCGGTTATAGTTTTAACAATTTGGTAACTTGTCACCTGATAGTTTTTGTATTTGCCATGGTGTAAAAACATGAGAACAGTTGTTGAAAATAACCGTTTTGAAACAAGTTTTTATCGATGTAACAACAGTAAGTTGGAGTAATAACTTGTAAATGCGTCAGAGTAAGAACTAAAAACAATCCCTTTAAATTAAGTAAATTTGTGTCTTATTACAACGATCTAGATCTAAACCTAGGTTTTAGACCTAGTTTGCCTCGCTAACCCTATAACGTTTACCACAGATAATACCAAGAAGACATATGATATGTACATAGATACAGAATACTTACACAGATATGCCTACAAGAATTCCTTGATTAAAGGTGTAATTACAAAACGCATTTGAAACAACGCGTGGTTAGACTTAATCCATTACTTATAGGTACATAGCTTGATTACAAGGATCGACACGAGATCATTGTTATCTACTACACAATCTAGTATACCAGGTAGATGTACTTAATGTACCTACTTACGACACAATAGTCGTAGCCAAGGTTTACCTTATTCACAATGCCACGCCACGCGTAATAGCCGTAGACAATTTTAAAGTAAATTGTTCAATTACTTGGATTTGAACAATCTTCAAGTCAATTAATCCGTTTAAAATGAAGCCATTCGATTCGATGCCTATGTTTTTCTTTTTATCTGTCTACAGCATTTATTTAGAATCTGTTGAATGCATGAATTGATCTGATGAAAAGGACAGAGAATAATTAATATTCGAGTTTTTGTTGTCTACTCGTACACTGCGCTGACAAACACAAAATGCTGAATGACAAAATAAACCTAACGTAATTTTTATACTTCTTTTCGAAGTATTGCCAGCTTAATTTTTACGTAGTACGTTCAGTAACATTACTTGTCATGTAAAAATTACAATAGTTCCCTTTTCCTAGAATTTAACTCTCTCCGAATAGACTTCACAGTCCTGAAAAAAGCGCACATTTTCATAGATATTATTGTTTTTCTACTTTAGATGCTTTTTTTAATAATATTTATTTTCTAAACTACTATTTATATAGGTACGTAGATTCAATCTACTTATCCTAACCTATATCTAATATTGGCCCTTATGGCAATGTATCGAGGATGCTTTTTCTTGTTTTTGATTTTCTTATCAATATTTTTAACATGAGTTTGCTGTGACAGTAGTTTGCTGTGTAACTTAGTATAGGTATAAGAGCGCAAATGTACGATTAGTATGAGTAGATAAGTTCTTAAGCAGGTACATGTTATCTGTATGTGTAAAAAAATCGCAATATATATTATTACATGTTTACGTAACTGAAATATTTTGGAACAAAAACTAATCTAACCCCTAAGGATTTGCCACACTGGATGCGCTCTGCAGTTTGCGGTCAGTTCAACATTGCCTAAATAATAAATTAAAGTACCTAAACGTAAAATAATTAATGTTAATGTAAGTTCTGCTTTCAGTAGTTTACATTATATGAGCAAAAGAGTGAAAAATTATCTTATCAATATGACGAGAGTGTTAATGACCTACTTTATTGAAATCCACATGATTTGTATGTCTTGACGTGAGGTGCACCAAACCACCAGTCATCGTAAAATACAATTCATATTAGATATGCGTTACCTATACAATGTTTTGTTATTGGAATTGAAATTCAAGCAAAGTACTCGTAACTTATCCATTGATTTGTGGTTATTAGTTCTGCTGTGTTATTGGTAAATTCCGTATTGTCGTTAAAAACTTGTTCAATTGTTAATTTTATTGTATACGAATACAGCATTTTTGTTTTTTTTTTGGTCAAACGTACTGCATTTATTTTTGCAGTATTTTTACTTTTGAAATTGATTAGGTTTCAATTTTCAAAGAACTTGTGTAGTAGGTAAATACGGCGTACGCGCACACGTGAGCAAATGCCATCGGATTCACTTTCATTGCGACGTTAGCGAACTCAAGTGTTGCAACCTCTAACAGGTTTTACTTGTTTGGGCCCAGCCCCTTAGGCCTTACAATTTATGGACTTAGGGCATTTGTTAAAGATAACGAACATTTTTAAACTCTATAATTGACTACAGAGCAATTTAAAGTAGTAAGCTAGTATCTACAACTATTGTACGTAATAGTAAAACTAGAACGCGGGAAAAGTTAGTTGTAAAAGAATAAATAACCGTTTCAAATTGTGTAAAACTTGCGAGATCGAATAGTAAATCATATTTTAAACCTAATGCGCGTTAAACATTACAAAAAAACTATAAAATAAGTGTGTAAACAGTGACCTCAACGTAAACAAAGCTTACGCAACCGTAACTTTTTAATTACTCATAGTAAATTCGTAAAAAAATAAACATACCTTCTTTAACGAATAACGCCACCAGCAAAACAGGGACCAACAGTGCAAAATTTGCCATTGCCACGAGTTTTTTTTTAACAAAACACAAACACGAATTCGAAATTCGAATCACTGAACGGGCGACGGGCTTATTCGGTCGCGAGCGAGTGAATGAAGAGTGAGCGGTAGAGAGTTTGGCGCGAATACAGTACATGCGTATTGGAACTGCGACCGCGCCGCAGGGCCGTAAGAATAACTAAATAGCGACAGAGCGGACATGCGACTTTTTTAACGTTTTTATTTACCTGCCTGTTGTAGCAGGTAAAAGGTATTCATTTCAAGACTTTCTAACAATAGTTTTGTGTGCAACTAAGTCTATGTATTAGGTAATTCTACCTAATCTTACCTCGACAATGTTCAATGGGTCAAAACAGGTATGCAGTGAACACGTGCTAATACCATTTATTAATGCTTAGGTATTACATTTTTTGCAGTTAAACAGTTGAACCAATTTCAATTCAAGAATATTGCGATATCTGCCGCGAATCAAGCCAGGAAATGGCAGCAAACATGGTATCCTGCCTGTTGCAGAATTTTATTTTACCGAATTTCACATTCTAACTTAATTTTTCACGGACGATTCACTTGTCATACCAACACTTACCAAATCATTATTTGCCAATTTTAATTTGGCAACTAGGTTAGGTTAGGTGAAACATGGTAATTTATGCGACAGATACGTCTGCGTAACGTAACACAGTCAACGAATTTTCGGCGAAATGAAATTGTTGTTACTGTTGTTGAGTCGGGAAGAAATATTCGACAAAATTACCTTCAGAGATAATTTAGAAAATCATTCAATAGCATGTGGCTTTTCCTCTATGAGGCTCGTATGAAGCAGGCTTCAACAAGAGAGTTCAATAACTCTTACTCTTTGACCTCTATCGCAGTTTCTTGGTTACGAAAGACAGCGGCAAATTGTTCGAACAGAATGTTATAGCAAATTTTTATTTTATCTTATCTCAGAACATAATAATAAGCATAGCAACTGCATTATTCATTTTGATGAACTTTTGTACCTATCTTAAATATTTTTATGCATGTGTGAAGTGAACCTATTTAAAAGAAGGTCCCTTGAGACAGACAATTCGTCTAGAAATATGTATAAAAAACAAGCAATTTCTGTCACATACCTACGCCACACCGTGCGTACTTTTACTAAGAAGGCTCACATATACCAAGTTAGTTATTACATTTAATACACTTCATCATTAAGTCCAAATGAGGCTTTTGCAATTAGCTTTGGACACTATTGCATGTAGATGTAGAAAATTGTACATCGCTTTGACACTCATGCGATCTACCTCCTCAGTCCTCACCATTTTGCGATGCGACCGTCTTTTGTTATTCACATTCGGGTCGGAAAAACAAAAGCTGTGCACTTAATGGTCATTAAAAAGATTGTATTAACATAAGTTACGATTTTGAACATACAATGTACCCAGTGTGTACAAGGGAAAAAATTTAACACCGGATTTCTGACCAAATTTGAAGTTAAAAATGTCATTATGAAGAAAATTATATTTTTTCTTAAAACCGTTTTAGATCGATTTTGTCACCATGTTGTCTTAGTCTTGTTGTCACACTTAATTGACAGACATCAAATGAACAAAAAATCTTTAATTACCTATAAAATGTAAAAAAAACTCTAAAGTGCTTTTTTTGCGATAGTTTCATTAATAAAATCCTTTTTTTGTGTATTAAGGCATTCAAAAGATCAAAAAAAATAGATTTTTTTTTTGCAGATTTGGCTAAAACTCATTTAACATTTTTTGCTTCTTTTAGTCTCAGGAATATGCTGTTAGAATTTTTCCCTTTCCTCATGGGCATCTTGTATATTATGTTAAATCTACTAGGTAGGTACTCTCCGGGAAACCTAGTTGTACCGTTAGTAATTTTTTCACAAAATCATCAAGTGAATTCCTTTACTTTTGGTATGTCCACAGCAAAGATTATAATGGATAACCTACGATTTTATAAAGGTTTATACAAGGCTTGTTCACGAAACGGATACAGATTATATTGAATAAACATAGGATTTTTAAACTTTTTTTTTACGCATGAACAAGAAATTAT
>JALPQI010020985.1:0-19184 GCA_025490895.1 Thaumatotibia leucotreta
TCGAAATTTTATGAATTATACTACTCGGAATTAAATCAGAGATAGTTCCGGTCAAAGCCTGCATATTACGCCTTAAATTGTTCTCCACCCTTTGCTTATATTTGTTGCTTATATTTCAAGAAAATCTACCGATAATCACAATCAGCATATTTGTGGATAATGTTGACATCATGTCCTTACAAATCTATTCTTTACCATTTGGCATGTGTGGCATGGCAAATTGTATCGCAGGTTGGCGCTCAAATGTCTAAAACATTTTAAAGTCGAATCCAAGTAATTCTATTTTAACACCAAAGTCTTTTAAAATAAGTCTACAATATTCTAACTTAACACTCCCCGCCACTGGCCTAAGGATCTAAGTTGATTTTATAATTATAATAGTAGCGAAAAAAAATATCATATTTTTATTTGTATACAGGCACTCCTTTGAATGTTCTTGAAATTTGACTTTATAAATCATGTAAGCTATGCTACACAAAAGGTACGAAATTTCGCATACAACAATACACTATCAAACAAAATAGTTACATTGAAAATGTGCTCTAGCTTGATCGATTATTTTTTGGACTATGTTTCAACTTAAACTACGTATATAAATGGACTCTAAATTTTAAACATAATATATACTATCATATATTTAAGTTGTTTAACGCTAACAAGAGTTAGTTTTAATAATATTCCATAATGATGTTACCTGTTGCTATTGAAGTTATGTAACTTAATATTATAATGAGTATTAAGAGTATATGATATGAGTTTCTATTATAATGAATATATAACTGAATTAAGCATGATTATTCATTTGACTGTCGGAAAGGTTGCGAATAATAAATTATAATATTGATTTGATTGGTCATCATCTTCGTCTATCATAAAGGAAATATAATTTAGTACCTATTATGATAAGTTTCATTTTCGGTGCTCTTGTTAAATAATTATCTTTATAATAATATGATATAAGTAAAATGTGACACCTATTTTTTTAGTAGTTGAAATATGAATACATTCTAATGCACATTTAATTATAAAGTGTGTCTGATTGGAGCTATGTATGTTCCAAGGTAGTATCAGGCCAAGTGTGTCTGATTGGAGCTATGTATGTTCCAAGGTAGTATCAGGCCAAGTGTGTCTGATTGGAGCTATGTATGTTCCAAGGTAGTATCAGGCCAAGTGTGTCTGATTGGAGCTATGTATGTTCCAAAGTAGTATCAGGCCAAGTGTGTCTGATTGGAGCTATGTATGTTCCAAGGTAGTATCAGGCCAAGTGTGTCTGATTGGAGCTATGTATGTTCCAACGTAGTATCAGGCCAAGTGTGTCTGATTGGAGCTATGTATGTTCCAAGATAGTATCAGGCCAAGTGTGTCTGATTGGAGCTATGTATGTTCCAAGGTAGGATCAGGCCAAGTGTGTCTGATTGGAGCTATGTATGTTCCAAGGTAGGATCAGGCCAAGTGTGTCTGATTGGAGCTATGTATGTTCCATGAGATTTTCAGGCCAAGTGTGTCTGGACAGAGCTATGTATGCTCTTTAGTTAAATCAGGCCAAGTGTGTCTGAGTGGGGCTATGTATGTTCCATGAGATTTTCAGGCCAAGTGTGTCTGGACAGAGCTATGTATGCTCTTTAGTTAAATCAGGCCAAGTGTGTCTGAGTGGGGCTATGTATGTTCCAAGAGATTTTCAGGCCAAGTGTGTCTGGACAGAGATATCTAGGTATGTTTCTTAGCTTTATCAGGCCAAGTGTGTCTGAGTGGAGCTATATTGTTCCAGAACTTTAAAGAACTACGTTCCTTAAGCAAATAAAAATGGGGTTACGTAGTGTTCATAATAGAGTGAGCCTTGTTGACTCACGAGAGCCTGAATAATATTGTCGATGTTACGAGGATATTTCGGTTTAAAAATTACCTAAGGTTAATTTGCACCTTATTAATTATTTTCGTTTATTTTCCGGAATTATGGACTGCGATGCGGATAATGTTAAACAAGAGAGACAGAGCCGAAAATGAAAGCTACATGCCGGGCCACCGTCGCCTCAAAGCCAAACGCGGCCGCAGCGCCGCGAGAAGGAACACTACGGCATGAGTAGAAAGAGGAATCGGTACAGCGTCAGCAGAGTTGTAAAGAACCACAGCCAGAGCTATTCACTCTACCCACTGCAAACGATTAAACGGTTGCCGGATTCACGTTACTTAGATGGGAAAATTCAAATCCATAATGAAGAACAGAACAACAAAGGAGAGGTTGATAGCGTGTGAAATGATATGAATGTGTCTAAGAGCCAACCCATAGAGATTATTTCAAAACTATTATTTGAACACTCTTGAATTGATGATTTAAAAATATTGCAGTGGTTCACTGGAGGCTCAGTGCTGTTTTGTGACCGAAAATGTAAAATAGTTTGTCTCGACATCATTCTTTGTTATTAAGCTTGAGATATATTATATTATTGTGTAGTGTCTTTACAAAACTTATGAGAGTACTAAAATCATAATTACCTTGAAGGTCTTTAACCCTTTGAATGCCAAGAACCACAAAAGTAGCCGTGTGTTGTGATCATCGAGTATACTGTCAAATTAGTTGCCTTGCTGTTTTATTTTCGTTGTTCATTAGTAGACATATTGGCGTGTATATTACATCTTGATGCGAGATGGCAGGCGTTTAAAAGGTTAAAAATATATTTAATTTTATTCTTGTAATTAACCTTCTCGAATGATATCTTCTGGTCTAGTACTTCCAAATATTCGAATACCTCATATCGTATTATTCGAATACTAAAATCAACCGAATATTCGAATTGGAAGCCCTAATCTGATCGAGAGATTTCATTCACTACAGCTACTTTCAAGACATTTTGTAAACTCGTATAAAATGCGCAGGTACTGTTGCAGTCTCATATCATGCCTTGAGAGCAAATGGTTACTAAAAAGTAAAATTATGAACCGAATGTGATGATAGATTTTATAATCATTTATTATTCAAAATAAGTTGATGTTGTACCTACGTTAGTATACAAAAAAAAAATCCAGATTGATTAATCTGATTCCTGTCTGAATTTTTGCCGTAGAATTTTACTTTAAGTAAGTATTTTACTTTAAGTTATTGTACCTACACTTGTTATAATATCTAAGAAAATATTAGGTGATCTGTACGAGTCCTAAGTTCACGTATGCACCAGGAGTTGCACTTGTACGGATGGCCGAATGTGATGATTTCATAATATAAAATAACAAACTTCAGTTCTAATGTAAGAAAACATTGTGTACACGAGTCTTAATATATTTTGCTGTCTTTGAATATTAATTTGCCATTGTGTAAAGTAGACTTTATAATTAAAAAAAATAGGAATGAAGCAATTGGATGACGTAGGTACTGGTTTAAAACAAAAAAAGAAGAAGAAAGGAGAGATGAAGAATTCGAAAAGCACGAGACGGATCGCTGAAAATTATATCTGTACTAATTTAACAAGGATATTAAATAAAAGTGTAAAATACTGTATAACTGGATTTGAATTTATCAAATTATTATATTTATTCCCTTGACTGTACCCCGATAGCGATGACCGAGACTGTTTCAGCTCCTAATAAATTTGGACTTTCGGAGTCGGACACCGTACGACTTCAAAGAGCAAATGAACTCCAAACAAATTTAGAACATCTCTCTCATCGTTTTATTTTCGCTAATTTTGAGGATTTGTCTCTGTCACTTTAATGAAGCCTTCGTTGGAGTTACGGCGAAAAATCTTCGAAATTTACAAATTTTGTATTTCGCGGTAGAAGGGCTGATTTTCCATCAAAATAAACATATATAATCTGTGGATACGATTATTTATGTCAGTTTTTATTTTTAATTAGTGATGTCCGTCACGCCTGTAGATGTTACTTGTAATCGAGATTTACCATGGTTCATTACAATTGTAAATTTTTGTGTGTATTTATAAAACACCTGTAATAGTTCATAGTGCATTACAGGTTCCTGTAACCTGTACACTTGTAACCTGTATCTTGTAACTTTATAAAACGGGACCCTGATACCAGAAAACTTCTAACTGATATCGAAAGTACGTTACCCAACGAGTAAAATTACACTAATAACTTTTTTGAAATAAAATCAGAAATATCTCAAATATTAACTTCAAACCCTTCCATACATTTAGTACGTAACCGTTCATTCAAAGAGTAGTTTAATACGAATATTTTTTTATTTAAGAATAAATGTTAGATTAATTATTTCATAAACGGTAGTATTATTATTTTATTACAATGTATTCGTACAAATAACGAATCTCTAACAGTTTTATCTGTTATGACACTCGACATTTTTTAAGGCTAGTCGTCATACTAAATGTATGGGAGCGTTTTAACTTAGTATTTTTAATATTACTCCATCTATTTAGAAAAAGTTATTAATGCAATTTTACTCGTTGGGTAACGCACTTTCGATATCAGTTGGAAGTTTTCTGATATCTGTTATATTTACGGAATTATGGCCTGGCCACACTTAACGATTACACCCTGTATAAAAATGCTCAAAAATGTCTCAGTGCACTTTAATTCTGTGTAATAAGAACGTCGTTACATATTTATAAGATAATTCTTTCGATACATGTACTGGACTATACTACAAAATTTTTGTTGTTGTATTAATATTTAAGAGTGTCTGAACTGAACTAAGATTAAACTAATTTATTATTATTAACCAAAATAAGCTAAAAAATAAAACATCATTATGCGGCGATACGCGTGGGCATAAATTATTTCTGGTAGGTACATACCTGAAGTATCTATGTTTTTTCTCAATTAGCATTTGGCGTATACACGGCGTATATTTAACCTTATGTTTTTACGCAGCTGATTTTCAATAAAATATGTACATGAATATGAGTAGATAAGTAGTACTTTATAGTTGTACGAGTAGTGAGTAATATGTAAAATGAACATTTATAAACATTGAGTTCTAATCTTAAGTAAGTTGGTATACTCGTACTTGGTACGTTGTTTATTTTAACGTTTTAACGTACCGCGAACAACGAACGAAGCATTTCCTCCCGGTCACACTTACGTACGAATTCACGAGTGCGAGAGAGAGGCAACAATTCGTTCGTGGTTCGCGGTAGGCCCTCTGGCCTGCTACCGCGAACACCGAAATTCACAAACTTCGTCACCTTAACGAAGGTGTCCTTATGACCGATGACCGATGACCCTCCATTTGCTGTAATAGTGTACCTTTTAATTTTTATTTGCGATCATCATCATCAGCCTATAATAGTCCACTGTTGGACGTAGGCCTCTCCTATTAACTATGCGTATAGACGCATTAGGAGGTAAATGCCCATAATCGCCACGCTGGGCAAGCGGATTGGCGATCGCAGTAATGTGTCCACTATGATGACATTGATGACGCTGCTGCCCGTCATCAAACTTTTATGAAATAATGGTCAGTGACATTTATCCCTTAGTCGACTCTTACGACACCCGCAGGAGGAGTTGGGGTGGTGACAAATATATTCTTACTGCCGTCACCACACGGCCATTTATTTGCGATCATGGACACATAACTGATAAGTACGCACGATGCCGAGTAAAATGGTGTATTACAGTCCATGATCGCATATAAAAACGAAATTCGTTCGTTACACAAAACGTGATTCGTTGATTTCGTAGAGCAGGGGATAAAATAGCGAATGCTTGTTTAGTCTTAATGCACCTTAATATTTATGCGAGTTACCTACGAGCGGGATGGATAGAAAGAAGAAACGTAGCGCGTTAATAACGTAGCGATTGCTCATGGTAGGGCTACTGTAGCCGTACCATGAGTTGAAATGTAAAGGAAAAGGTTTTAGAAATAGTTCGCACGAACGCCTACAAAGCGTCGCGTTATAAGGTGCGTTCAAACTAAAAGAGCATTCGCTGTTCTAACCTCCCACTACGAAATTCGATCGGTACACAAAACGTGATTGGTTGATTTCGTAGAACGGGCGCTAGAACAGCGAATGCTCTTTTGGTTTAAACGCACCTTTACAACCTGACGTAGGTGGTCCATTATGCTCAATTCGACGTAACGTCCAACGCCCAACGTCGAAAATCAAACAGTGCTCGATAAAAAAGCGCCGCGGTTTAAAACCGCCATCGTGTGAATGAATTTATACGGTTTTGTATTTGTTTCATTTGAACGTTTTTTTAATGGCCGCTAAAAAAACGCTCGTGCGAACTAGCTCTTACACGATACGCAATGCGCTCTATCGCGCTCGCACAGACATATTGGAGCGAGTGCGATGGCTTGCTTTAGTATCGAGAATAACGTAACGTTACCGATACTTGCGTACTCATTGTCCGGCTACTGGCCTGCTACCGCGAACAACGAAGTTTGTAAATTTCAGAGATTTGTCTCAGTCACTCCAACGAAGGCGTCATTAGAGTGACAGAGAAAAATCCCCGAAATTTGCGGATTTCGTAGTTCGCGGTAGGGCCGCTGATTAGTTATTTGAGCACGGTTATTTGTTATACAATAGGGCAAACTTGTTGTTCCGGGTGTTGTTAAAAACAAACTTGTTTGCAAAAACACATTTTGTTTACCTCAATAAGAATAACACTATTGTAGGTATCGTAAAACAGCCGAATTTATTTTTTATGTGGCACATTGATTTATGATATCCAAATAAAGTTTGACGGAGGTATGAATTTTAGCTATCCATTGCTAATTTGTTGTTTTATTGCATAGTTTCAACGAAAAATAGATAATTGTAGGCAAACCCCACTCACTGCGTAGTATACTCCATTTCAAATACCATGGCCCGATGTCACTGTGCAAAGTTTTATGTAGCATCGGGTCATGGTATTTGAAATGGAGTATATAAGGGCTAGGAATGGGCTGAGATGAGAATATTGCTAGGGTCATAGTGTTCTCGGAGGTGTGCAGCAGCGGGGAACACCTGGGGTTTAGTCCGTGCGAGTCGGACATAGGTAACCACCCGGTTGCTCCCGGGCCGGGTGGTATCCATAACGGATTCCCCTGGGTTGACAAAAAAAGGGTCATATGGCCTAGCCACGACATTGGTCTAAGGACCAGCGGCGAGCGTATCCATGAGTTGGAGCGGGATGCCGATATGGGTACGAGAGGGAGCACCATACGTTTTCCGCTAAGCCGGTCGCCTTATGTCCTGGCCACGACATTGATCTAAGGCGACCAGTGGCGAGCGAATCCATGAGTTGGAGCGGAATGCCGATATGGGTACGAGAGGGAGCACCATACGTTTTCCGCTAAGCCGGTCGCCTTAGACTGATGTCGTGGCCGCGGCGTTAGCGTTAGCTAGCAGCTCGGTCATCTGTGGCCCCCACCGCGAACTTCGATATCCGCAAATTTCGAATAGACTTGTTCCTTACAATCTAATGGCGCATACGTTGGAGTAACTAACAGGGACAAATCCTGGACACTTACGAATTTCGAAGTTTGCCGTAGTAGGCTTGGGTTATTTAGCACAAGATCGACATGACATTTCCCCGGGGGATACAACTTTCACTGTCTAACTGTATTGATTAAAACGTGACGGGTATATATCTCGACCGCGAGATACCTACTACTCTTGTGCTAAAGGTGCAGGTAATATACAGGTTCATTTTTATTTACCGACCTTAGCTTTAGCCGGGTTGATTCTGATGTCATGTTGTTGATTGATAAGATAAACTTTTACTATGGGACCGACAACCGAACCTGTTCCGAACCGTCAAACCCTGAGATATGAGTGGGCGGAAATGTATGAAACATCAGATTTTTTCTCGAATCGGATGTGGGCCATAGTAAAAGTTTATGAATATGATCTTAGAATTAACCCTCTAAAATTTTTACGATGAATAATAAATGATCCTATAATTCCTGTATAACAAGGTGATCTCATTAGGTACTCTCCCGAATTTGTTCTACTTATTTCTGAACACGAGTAGAATCCATGAGGATAGCTGAAGAGCACGTAAGCGAGATTAACGTTAGATATTGAGGTCTTTAATATTTATTATGAAAAAATGTATTCAGATTATAAAATTACGATATTGTTTTGGTATTGTTAAATCATTCACTGCCCCATTGGAAGGATAATGGAGACCTGTTTTGATAAAATTAAACATTTAAAATATAGGTATGCCGTGTGATGACGGCAGAAAGAATACATTTGTCACCACCCCAACTCTTCCCGTGGGTGTCGTAAGAGCCGACTAAAGGCATTGAAGTGTCACTGATCATTTTAGTTAGAAGATTGATGATGGGCAGCAGCGTCATCATGATGGAGACATTACTGCGATCGCCAAACCGCTTGCCCAACGTGATTATGGGCATTTACCTCCTAATGCGTCTATACTACGCATAGTTATTAGGAGAGATCTACGTCCAGCAGCGCACTGAGATAGGCTGATGACGTAAAAATACAGGATGCTTAGCCAAGTTGCCAATCGCTAGCGCTTAGTAGCGTAGTTTTCCCTCTCTGTCACTCTTTCATACTAGTGCGACAAAGACAATTAGCTTCCTTTCGTTTACGATTCCCGATTAAGCGATAGCGATTGGCAACTTGGCTAAGCACCCAGGTTTCAGAAATGACATGTCTAGACAGTGGTACCAGTAAATATTAAAATTGTTGCAGCCCTGTCGGATCCGTCTAACACAATGTGATGTTTTCTATCAAAAAGGACCTTATCGTCGAAGGTGGTGTGGTTATGTTGTTACCTTTCTCTCTCTCTTTAATTGTTTCTTCACTGCTGAGTGAGGATCGTGACTCCATCTGATTCCGTGAACTAGTTGTCTCCAGATACTCCGTTGCTTGGTGACGTGCAGCAATGATTGATAAAGTCTAGTTCTTTAAGGTGCATTTATACTAAACCAAACGAGCATTCGCTCATTCTATCCCCCACTCTACGAAATCAACGAATTTCGACGAATCACGTTTTGTGTAACGAACGAATTGGGGGATAAAATGAGCGAATGCTGATTTGGTCTAAATGCACCTTTATAAATCTGCCTGATCACCTCTTAAGACTTCGGTCTCTGTTGTTATGTTGTTATCAACGATTCGCAAATGCAAACGTGACGTCACGTGGTGGAAGAGCCAGCGACAATAGGGTCCCTTTTGAATGAAAACGTCTTGAATGATGACGCAGCATTCATAGATATCAAACGTATCCAGCCATCCACATAGTACAGCTGGTGGACAGGTACTCTAAAGGCAGTTTGTGTGATAATCATTTACATACATTCAAGTGCAAAAATATGTATTGAAAGACTTTGAGTCTAAATACTCAAAGATTGAAAGAATATGTCACGACGTTTGATCTTATAGGTACACAGAATCAAAGTGCTGGGACATATTTTTGAGTATTTTTATTTACGCCATATTTTGACTGTATACATTTATTTGGCTTTGAGATAGTATTAAACGTTTCTAACAAAGCTTTAACATTTATTTTTTTGTGTTAGTAGTAATTTGCACCCTATTTACTTATATAAGTATTTTACTGACCTATTAGAACAGCAAGTATTCCCAATTCTACGTAACATTTCAATTCTCATTTACAGAGACATAAAACGAAGCTTTCAACGTTAATGCGACAAAGGAGATCAATCACGATAGACCGTGGGTTCCTATTGGTGGGAAGAATCAGGCGAATTTTCGGAACCAGCCTATCCAGGCCTATTCGTAAATTTCGAAAAATTCTCTCTGTCACTATGAAAGCGCCATTAGAGTGAAGGGTATTTCTCAGAGCGTAAACGGACATCTCATTCATCTGGTCACGTTTTTTTGAAAGTGTCTGCATCATTTGGTACCATTTTCGGTCGTCAGATACAGCACCCGTTTCTCTATAAGACAACCAAATCTAACCTCAAATCATTCAGCCACTTCCAAAAAAACGTGACCAGATGAATGAGATGTCCGTTTACGCTCTGGGAAATGCCCTGAAAGGGACAAATCCTTGAAATTTGCGGATTTCTAAGTTGGCGGTAAGGCAGATAGCTTTGAAAATCAAGCCTCTGTCATTACTTCTATCACTTCTTTATGGTTATTGTTACTAATTGAATTTAAATTTTCGCGAGACATAACATAATAACTATAAATATTACGGTTAAACTCACGAGACGCGCGACATGTTTCGGAGAGCCTAGGTCTTTATTATCAAGCACTGAGCTGTAGTGTTATTCACTAAGGAAACTGCCTTGCTATCAGCGCTGTGTCAGCGCTGCGGCAGGTTATAGGTTATAGGTTTGCGCGGGCTAAATTTCCGCAACTCGACGTCAAAAATTTTGCGCCTATTTTGCGTGATGGATTGTCGGCAGCGTCGAGCCTAAAAATGGTATTCACTAATGTACTTTAAGCGACACTTATAGAATCCCTCGTGTGTTCGAATGTCTGTCCCTCTGTTAAAGCCGATTTATTCCATTCCAAAAGTACTCGATCAATTGAGTTGAAATTTGGCACACGTATGTAAGTTGGTGACCTAAGGATAACAGAGGAACGTAAATAAATGAATTTTCCCCTCACTAGCTCGTAAAGTGCTCGTTTATCCTTTAATACGAACGTGTATAAACGCATATTATTCACTTGTGTGGCAAAGTAATGACCTTGGTTTTGGATTAACAAAACGTAAAATGCTCATGGAAATTGTTCCATATTAATGATAATTAAATAATTTGTTTGAGAATTTAGTGTAAAATACAAACCTTTATATAATATGATGATTTTAACATATAAATCCTAAAATTCCATAAGTAATAATTGTTTTAGTGAATCATGACAAGATGACTAGATGCAATCACAAAACGCAGAAAATGTCAACGTCAACATTGTCAAAGAATATTATAGGTTATAATCTTTATTTACCGACTCGAACACGCATAAAAATAGTAAACTAAACAACTTTCAGGGTGTTCTGTTATAATTTTGTAAAAATAATGAATGAGAATGATTTAATAATGCATTGGCGTTGGTGTGCAACTACAGGAATGTGTTAAAATCGTGCTGCGTTTACTTTTTCGTGCTAAGTTTACTGCGACAAAATCTTGCATTTAATACATGATGCATTTGGAAAATTATTATCACTAACCCGATAATGATTGTAATGTGAACAAATCATTACCTTTTTTGAGTTTCCTCGCTATAGTGAGGGGAAAAGTTTTGTGTTACACACGGGTGCAAATGTATTTTACTTCTCGTATGTTAAAACACTCGCTGCGCTCAGGATTCTATTTTAAATCAATTATTAGCTTTTGCTGCCCAATATATCAAAGAATTATTAATATAATTATATATTATTTTCATGTAATGTATTTCTAATAAAGCTGTGTGATTTCAAGTCCAAAAAAGTTTCCTAGATGCCGAAAACTCAGACGAGGAAGATGCTGCACAGCAGTACAGAAAACAGCACATTTTCAGTGACTCCCAGTATTGATTTTTAATTGGAGTGACTTAATTACTTTTATTTAAGTCCAACAAACATGTAAACAAAAGTCAACCTGAAAAAAGTTTTGCTTCCCGTATGATAAGGACATCGTTCGGACATCGCTGTTGATTATGAGCCAAGTAAACTAAGCCGCTCTAAATGCATTGATATTACTAAATTGTGAACCTAAATCGTAGAACCTGTGAACTACAAATGGAAAAAAGATACACTGAAATCACAGGCATACATAGAACCACGTGAATTTATATTTACCATTTATAAAAACTTATATTTTTCTATGTCAGCCTTGAATTTCAGTGTCTCTTTTTTTTCATTTGTAGTCCACAGGTTCTAAGATATTACTACTTACTTATTGAAATTATAAGTTTTTTAATAAGGATTTTGACATAAAATATCTTGTTTCATATAATATATGTAAAAAAAAATTAAAAATATAATAAACTAAATTAACCGTACAATTGGCAATGGCAAAAATACTGGACGTTCAAGCCCAATACCTATTCACTGCATAGTTGGCAACGTGCAACATACTTGACATATGATTTCTGAAAAACTATCCATAAGCGATTTTTTTAATTAATTTTCTGTTATTTAAAATCATATAAATAGGCATAAAAACTATAGTTTTATGTATTTTTTCAAAAAAAGTATCGTTATCGATTTAAGGGTTAAGACATTTGATTGGTACTTGGGTCAACTATAGAATCCTTTCGCTTGCTCGTGTTTCAATTTCATACTCGCGGGTAATATACAACTTTGCACCCTTGTATAACAAATAACTATTTAAATATAAGCGCTAGTTTAGGGGGAAATGAGAAAATTTAAAAGAAATGGTTTTGCAAATTGTACCTATATCATGTGCTACGTATATAATATGTGGGCATTTTTTCCGAACTTTCGCGCTAGCTGGACGTTGCTCAATACTTTATATAAATATCGCGTGTCACATTTTATGAATGAAATGAGGGCATTGAGATAGTGTTTGAACTCAGTAACGTTCAAGGTACTGGGCGAATGTCAACAAAATGCATGTAGTCGAGCAAGCCAAATTGGTAGTATATAGCTTCCTGATTTTTTAATTTTCTACGAGTTTTCTCTCGCTGCCAAACGCTCTCACTTTCCGAACAGACTCAAAAACGCACTGTGTTATGCCCATGGATATGTTATGCCGCAGACTGCCACATCAACATCACACCTATGATAGACGCCATATTGGATTTATTCCGATCTTCGAATTTTTACACTGCTACCAACATTAGTATGAGATTATTTATTACAATAATTATAATTATTAACTAAGGGCCATTCCATATGAAATCATCAAATGAGGTGCGCTGTATGCTTTCCGATTTGTATGGAAAAAATCGTGGATGATAATATAGGTATGCTTTACATAAAACCGTAGTTGATTAATTTTTAAACAGCCTAACAGCCAGATAACATAGGTCTGAAGTTTAAAAATAAGCAATTTTTGAGGTCGATGAAAATTGCTTTAACTTTTTTTAAATGTGTGAAACTGAATTTTATTATATGTTAATTTACTATTTAATATGTGTACTTGTACATGTATGTATTACAGTATGTATATTTTTATTACTTATTGTATGACAAACTTCTAAAACTTCATGTTATTTTGCTAATGTTCAGTGATGTTCAGTAGCTTTTATTGGATTGCTCGCTTGGTCTAGACAGGTATTTTTTTTTAAATTAACAAGCTCAAATAGTCTTTAAATGAAAACTTTAACAATATTTTTGAATTTAGTTCTTCTAACTTAAAAAAACAGTAAATTACAAAACCATTTTTGTAGAATTTGCTTTTTATGACGTTAAAAAAAACCATGTTTGGCAAAGTTTAAAGATCTGAAAAGTACACAGAAGAGAAGAACTTACTTTGCTCTTTGTAAATCATCTTTATTTTTATTGTGTTATTGATTTTTGAAAGAGATATGATTTTTTGATATCTACAAGTTAGCAAGAAGTTTCAAAGTAGTTGTTTAAGTTAATGTTTTTTTTTTTATCACGGACAACATTTATAAACGTAATAAACAACAAAATGGTGATTGTTGAATTTGTTGATTCCCTCGTTTACTATGTACACTTGTACAGTCAACCAAAAAAGTGGTACACCACTTTCTTGATGGTAAGCATGAAAATGCTAGTGGCACATCTTATAATACGTCTGAAATAGGGTACTTATAGGTTTTATTACACATGCCTACTGTCTTTAGATAAGAGTAATGATGTTGATTCAATAATGCGATAACAATACAAAATACCAGGTCGTATCATAATTTTGTGCCAGTTTCAAACGGCACCTTACGAGCCGGAAGATATTCCTACTCCAAAAATGTTAATGTCGTAAAGGTAGTCAGGTAATAATACTTTACACACACACACGCACATATATACATTACATATTTGTGACAAGCTTTTTTGCGGACTTTTGCATGATATGAACATGAATTCGTAAATCGTGCATTAACACAAGGGTCATACACACTGACATACTTAATTACGTACATCGCAGCTTAAATAAAGGTTCTTGTTGTTGTTAATGACTAATAAAATATAGTTATGAATAATTTAATGTGTTTTATTTAAAATAGTAAAGTCATAGAGCGCCGGAAAATAGTCGTAAAAAGTTCCGAAAAATGGACATTAAAAAAAATCATAATTCTCACAGAAATCAAAAACACAAACCAAATGAAACGGATTCCTATAGAATAGAGTTGGTACTATCTTTTGTATAACTCTTTGGATTTTTTTATATTGCCAAACATGATGAAATTTGAAGTCAAAGTTGAGCAATTTCGTAAAATGGCCAACTTTACCATTCTTTTTTTCAGCTAAATGAAAAGTTTGTGATCAAACCCTCAGTTATTTTATGAGAGCAATACTTGTACTATACAGTAAAAAAATATTAATTCCCTAAGCCCAGTAGACATGCTGCAAAATCCAATAGAAAATGGGCGGAATTTGAAAATATTCACAAAACTTTCAACATTTATGATGGAATAAGTAAAATAGCTTGATGCATATTGATAATAACATTTTAAAGTACGTTTACTAGAGAATCAGAAAAAATATATAAAAAATGTATATTAGTTACCGAAACAAATTAACATCGCTTCTCGTGGAACCTCAAAAACAGGTAAATTGAAACTTAAAGCGGGCCCCATCTGGATGAGCAGCAAGTAAAAAAAAAAGTATTGACGGTTTACGTACAACTTACTTAAGACTATCATCCTTGTTTTTTTTCAAACTGTTTAAAAAACAGTCAGCGCGGAATTAAATCAGAATCTGATGATTTCATATGGAATGGCCCCTAAATGTTTGGAAAATGGGGTTTTACAACAATAACTAATTTCCTATCATCCAAAAGTACTTTTATCACCGGCAATTAAGCACAATTTTAAAAGAATAGTTATCCATAGACATTGACAGCTGCATTCAATCTATCCTTCCCGCTTTCTGCTAGCAGTTCAAAGTCCTACCGGGAATTTTGAAATTCAATTTCGATCATGTGTCTCTGTCACTTCAACAAAGGAATTATCAGAGTGACGTCCTGGTGCTGGTGGTCCGGATGCTCGACTATTGCGAATTTCGAAGTTCGTGAAAGACCCATCAGTATAGCACTCCGTTTTATTTGAGTCGATTCGCATTAAAGTTTGTGCAGTATCAATATTATCATATAAGTATGTATGTGTTTATTGATGTCAGCTGGAATAGGTATGTGGCGCTAAGTACAGCTCATATTATGATATTTTAACAGTTCTGTGTATACCACTTAGTCGTCGAAAAAGTATAGTATGCAACGTTCTATTTATATAGTTCAAAAAATGCTCGTGACTGCTTCAATGAGTTTCGATATATTTTCTGCCACCAGGTGGCGCTAACTAGGCGTTAGGTACAAACAGCTGTCAGATTCATAGGTACTGAACATAAAATACGAAAATTCTATTGTATTTGGAAGTTTATTTATTTAATAATGGATTAAGACTAGAAAACGGTCGCCAAAATGAAAATTGAACTCTAAAACAGGAGCGCAAAGTCACTGCTACGAATGAAAATTACTAGAACTTTGTAAATTTCATGGGAATTGACTTGGAACTATTTTTTTTATAAAACAATAGTCCTAAAGTAATGATTGTAAGAATAAATAAACCAAAAAATATATAGAATAAATTCACGTATTTGTTTTGCCGTTTGGCCGTGTGGTGACGGCAGTAAGAATACATTTGTCACCACCCCAACTCCTCCTGCGGGTGTCGTAAGAGTCGACTAAGGGATTGAAGTGTCACTGACCATTATTTGATAAAAAAAGATGATGGGCAGCAGCGTCATCATACTGGACACATTACTGCGATCGCCAACCCGTTTGCGCAGCGTGGCGATTATGGGCATTTACCTCCTAATGCGTCTATACGCATACTTAATAGGAGAGGCCTACGTCCTGCAGTGGACTATCATTGGCTGATGATGATGATGATGATGAACATAAAATGTGAAAATTCTATTGTACTTGAAATCTTATTGATTTAGTATTGGTTTACGGCTAGAAAACGGTCGCGAAACTGAAAATTGAACTCTAAACCAGGAGCGCAAAGTCACTGATGAAAGAAAATTACTAGAACTTAGTAAATTTCATGGGAATTGACTTGGAACTATTTTTTTATTTATTTTATAAAACAATAGTCCTAAAGTAATGGTTGTAAGAATAAATAAACCAAAAAATGTATAGAATAAATTGACGTAGGTATTTGTTTTGACTACTCGTTGGACCTTATGCCACAGTGCTGCCATCTCACTGCCCCATAGTGGCAGAAAAAGTATCAAAACCCGTCATTATGGCGCCCTATGTATTTTTTATTGGTCCATACCTACCTAGGGTAAACAATTGGAATATCACTCCCAGGAGGGATCGATCAATGGATTATCGTCAACAAAGGTTCGATACATAATTAATACTGTAGAGCAAAAGCGGCGTTCAAAATGTAATTAAAACGTTGATATTATAGGGCAATGATAATATAAATGTAATCCTTAGTGGGTCTCGTCCGTAGGTGTAACTAAGCATTATTATTCGTGTTAGGTTAGGATAACGAGAAATAAAATATTGTAGCTGCTCCAGGTTACCTAATTACGTAAAATTTTGAAGCATGAACATAAAGCAAATATGATAAACACTAAATTTGAAAATAGGCTTCAACCAATTTCTCCAAGATCTCATCATGAACCCGACTTGGTAACAAATAATGGAACCATCTCGGGGTTATACCCGTTCGATTAACACGTTCAATGCGGTAGGGGGTATTTCGACCTCTTACAAAGTACGGTTAATTACGAGTTAAGCTAATTGCCACAGCGAAGGTTTTAAAACATTCACGATTCGCGGAGATATTGAGTAGCATACCTACTCGTACATACAAAATAATAAATTAAAAGAAAGGTACCGTATTATTTGGATCCTCCTTTTTTGAAGTGGGTAAAAAACAGAAGCAATCCTTATTATGACAATAAGGCGTACACCAGTTTATAAATAATTTCGATCACAAAACAATTTCGGCAGGTCCAAATCCCGACATAAGAGAGTTAAAACCTATCTGGCCAACTACCCCGAACACCAAAGTTTGTAAATTTAGAAAAGTCTTCGTCACACCCACGAACGAAGGCGTCATTAGAGTAACAAAGAAAAATCTTCGAAATGTAAGAGCTTCGGTGTTCGTGGCAGGGCTGTTGTTTTCATGGCTTTGGATATCGATCTCGAAACCATAATACGCTGGTGCCGAAACACGCCAACTCTCGTCGCTTGCTACGACATCTATAATAGCAATCGGCTGCTAACGAAGCTGCAAGGTGGAACACAATAATTGCATCTGCACTCAACCCTACTTTCGTCATTATTCAACCACGCTGCCGCATTGGCTGCCGGCCGGCATTCTACATGATTGTAAACACAGACAAGAGCCTACCACGAATACCGGAAGCCGATTTCGAGCTTCCGTCTTTGTCTCACCGATGACGCCGTGGTTGCAGTGACAGAGATGCACGCTCGAAAACGATTTTCGACGTTCGCGCGGTAGACTCTCAGACTATTGCAATGCAAGGAAAAACGACCCAAGTAGGGCATCTATTAGTGTGTGCGTTCCGGGATGTTCCGATTCCCTTTGAGCGTTTGATTAACCAGTATGACGTGACCTCCTGATACTAAAGAATTAAGCGTAATCAGGACTTAAGCTTACACTGGATGATTGAATACTTCACAATCTCGTGGAATACTAGCCCTTGGCAACAGTAGTTGAAATGCGCAACTGATCACTGGTGGATCTTATTTAATTGCAATAAGACTCACGTATGGTCCGTTACTAATACGATTCCACTTGGATGCGACGCTATTACATAAATGCATGTCAGTGTGGTGAGTGCATCATTGTTTGTGTAGGCCATCTGTGTTACCATGTAAAGGAATGGATAACAGCTGTTTAAAATCTCAAATCCTAAATTTATGTATTATTGACATTAGAGACTATACAAGTATACATCTCTTGTTTAATTTAATATTTGAGTTTATTTTACTGTGATGTCATGTTTAAATAGGTATTGGCTGTTGTCTTTTATACACGGTGTTACGCGAGCATTGCGAAAGATTTTAACTATGCATTCTAGACATCAAAATAAACAAAAAATATTATTAGACCTAATGTCAATTCCACCAAAAAAAAATGGTTTTTTTTTCTTTTTTTTTAGGCCGATTTGAATACTTTTTAACATTTCCAGTACTTTTTATCATAACAACAATTTGTGTAAATTATTTATTTCAATGGTTTTTTTTAGGTAGAGGTTATTTCGTCAAGTCTATTCGTATTTTTTGATTGTCGGGCAAAAGGTGTGGTAATATTAGAACACATTGTGGTAGCATTGTAATCCAAAAGAAGTTAAATGACGAGTTACGTCGAAAAACTTATTTCGAAAAAAGGTTGATTATCTCTGAAACCAAGCCGAATCCAGAAAATTTTATATAACATTAAAGACTCTAAATATGGTCAGGAATCCAGCATTAAAATCTTTCGGAATGCTGACGTAACACCGTGTATAATAAGAATATGTAGTTGCTTTGTGATTGTCACTAAATTGTTAATTTTCTATTTTATTACTATTGTTAATATATGTTTAGAGACCTTTTACATCTCTAGTAGTATAAATATAGATGCTTAATAATATTGTGAACTTGTACAATAATAATTATGTTTGTTTATTATTATGATCCTTTATTAAAGCTTCTTTTAAAAAAAATGTCTATAAAAATATATATTTTAATGGAATTGGAATTTCATATCACTTTAGCCTGCAAAGTAACTGTTTTTTAATTTCGACAACATTGTCATTATTTTGTTTTGTATTTCTTTGTATGTTTGAGAAAAACGCCTCGGCGTGAAAACGGATCCCCGGCCTCGTTACCATCTATATATACCAACTTGGCCGGAAATCCTCATTTTCCCGGCCTCTGATGTAATGTACGATTGTATGTCCCAGAACCGTTAACTTTCGCAAAGGCCACAGGAAAGATGCACGTTTTTGCGAACGCTGTATGACGCAAAAATGTAACGAAAAACGCGGAAAAGCAGGGTATAGCAAATAGCAACACCGTTGTTATCCGTCCTCAAAGTACTAAGTACTTGTGTTCATGCATGAGTTGCAACGTGACCGACGGTACCTAATCCTAATAGGCGATGCAAACAAGAGATATGTTA
>JALPQI010020986.1:0-17151 GCA_025490895.1 Thaumatotibia leucotreta
GTGCCCTGAGCCAGTGACCTGACTCAGGCGCTGACACCGCAAGTAGGCGCGCCCGATCAGCGTCGTCCGGACTATCATTTAGAAGTGCAGTATGATCTGCCTTTAGGCGGGGGGAATCCCAGGCCCGCTGGATGTGCCTTGCTGCTGGATTTCTACACCCGGGCAAGACTCACACCAAGCCTCCCGCGCCTCTTTCAGGTACACTATTTCGTCGACGGGTATCTGAGGGTTATTTAAAATAATACCCACGAGAGACAGAGTGCCATATACAGAGGCGAGGAAGGCAGGCAGAGCCGAGCTAGCTATGCTGCGGACCCCCAAGCCGCCGAATCTAATCGGGAGAACCGCTTGTCTCCATGACCTTGGACCAAATTGAATATTAATGATTTTGGATAGTGTTGTATGGAGGGAAGAATCGATGGATGATATTAAAGAAAGGCATTTCCAAACTGGGCATGTATTTCTGTAATTTGAATTGACAATAAGACATGTTCTTTCCGCGTATTAGTTACATATAAATAATTAAAGGGTTAAACTGTCGAGTATACATTTAGTCACTACGCTCGACATGTTTTAGAGAGCCTAGGTCTTCATTATCAAGCGTAAGTTTAAGCATTTAATTTTATGTTAGTGGTATTCATTGTAGCTTATTCAGTTCAATGTGTGTATTTAAAAATAAAAAATCTCTCACACAAATCGACGCAGTTTTCCCACGGTAAGCTCAATTAAGGCTTGTAATGTGGGTACCAAACCAAGCGACTACATATATAGTTAAATACATAGACAGCCACGAGCAAGGAACAAATATTTATGATAAATAAATACACAAATAATGCCCTCGCTGGGTTTCGAACCCGGAATCGGTTGGTAGTGCAACTAGGCTATGGAGGCTAACATGTTATTCACGGTTTATACAAAAAAAATCTCGAATCCTCTTCCTCAAAACGCCACATTCTCCTGTAAGTAATAGACTTAAATGCTTATATCTAAATCATCATGCGGTTTAAAAAGGTAAAAAATACGAAAATACCTAAGTCGAAAGCGATCTCCTGAGCAAGTGGAAACAGGGGCTGATTTGCCCTGCGTTTTTGACGTAGGGTACGGAACTGAAGTATTCATCAATTCCAACATATACCAAGTATAAATACCTCATCAAAGCTGGAAACAATATATGGACATATTGGGTCGTATCTTTTTCCTTTTGGGATCGAAGAAGCCCATGATTTTGAGTAGAAATAAGCCAAAATTTACCCTTAAATTCTAAATTATGAACATGGACAAAATAAAAATAAATGCTCAACAAATGCATAACTCATAGTGAATATTGAAATTAAACGATTAAACTCAGGTGTCAACAAAAGTTAGTCACCATGCGCGAGAGCCTAGGTGTTAATACATTTAGATCATACATTTTTTCAACAAGTCCTAATCTCTGAGCAATGTAATGGCCTGGCCACGACATTGGTCTAACTAAAGCTAAGTTCACATTTGTCTGTCGTGTCGTGTTATGATGCTCTCTGTCGTGATGGCTACCGTTCACATTTATATGACGTGCTATGACGCATTCTGACGCAATTTTATATCAGTTCGTTCTCAGCACTCGGATAGCTCACACGTTCGCAATGTTCTTTCAAGAATCATCCTATTCAGATTCCGATTTTGAAGATGAATTGCATTTATTGGCGCCGGCTACGCTTCTTAGAAAAGAAAGAAAGAGAAGGAGGTACTGGATTCATCCAGTAAATAGAAAGAGAGAAACTAAAGGCGAGTTTCATTGTCTTGTAAAGGAGCTTGTGAGTGACCTGAGTGTACCTGAAAATTTTCGTCAGTATTTTAGAACGTCGAAGGCACAGTTTGATTGCAGAAGACATAAAAAAATACAGACAAAATTTCACAAGCCTATTGGTACAAAAAAAAAACATGATATATGTTTAAGGTATGGTTTTTATTTAAAAAAATATGAATTATTTTCCTCAGAAAATTGTGCATAAGCATCACGACATGACACTGGCGCGTTCACACTGCTGTGCCGTGTCGCTTCCCCGCCCCCCGTACTAGTCCGGGAGCTAAACTTTAACTTGTTCGAGAAAATTACATTAAATCCTACAGTATATTTATTTCAGGAATATGATAAAACATCGTTTTGTGAATATATGAATCTAATTATCCCTGATAAATGTGTGGAGGTTTTTTCATAAAATCAATATTAAGATTTAATTGTTTAATAAAAAGAAACAATAAATCCTACAGTAGGGATTTATTATCCGAGGGGCCTAACTGAATATTTAAGACAATATTTTAAAAAGTCACCACTGAATAATCGTAGATATAGTCAGAAAAAATAAAATTATTTTTAAAATTCATAACAATCAAACAGAAATTAAACAAATGGTGATTTTTTACTATAATGACCCGACAATTATTATACTCATCCAAAGAAAAAATTACGTCAGTGACTCAATGCTAACTATTTTTTTTACAGTTTTAACTGATTTACGTGCAGGCGCATTAATTCTACATTTTATTTTTTTAATGTACCTCTTGTCAATAATTAGTTGTGACACAATACCAAAAAAATCCCCTATGTATACTCTAAGCATTTCCTACAATTTTCGAAATGGTTATTGTTAAAATAAATCGGAGCGGCGCTGACGTCATAAATGCGCGGCCGGCCGCAGGGCAGCGGATAAACGTAGGTGGGGTACTATGTAGACAGGGCGGTGCGTCAAATTACAGAAGGAATTTCGTAGGAAGGAAGTAGAAACGTCTTAAATAAAAATCAGTAGTAAAATAAATAGGTATTAAGCAGTTTTTGAACTGACGATTAAAAATGTAGGCACCTATACAACTTGTAACCTATTAGGGGCCTATATTTAACACGTTTACTGCGGCTTGAGGTAAATCCGCCCCAAGCTCGACTAAACGCTGGTGCGGGGTTAAAAGTTCATGTTTTATCTGTGGTGCGGGAGCTGCCGTCGTTTACTTATAAGGCGTACGATAAAGAGAAATATACATTTCTTCATGTTTTTCAAAGCCGTACTCGTTGGTACAAAAAAAATGTATGAGGTCGAAATAAGCCTCCAACGCACTGGGTAGATACCCAACTAGCAAAATATAGTCATATAGAAGTTGAGACAACATTTTGCATATAACTTCTAGTCTAATTTGGTTGGTCATATAAACGTAAGGTAAACGGTTATAAAAGGCGAAAGTGGCGCAAATTATACGACTTATTGGTAAGATAAACGTTAAATAAAGGTTTGCACGGCGACTTAAATCGTTTATTAAAGGTATTGTAACGATTAAGGAATGACCAAAACGTTGTATAAAGAGTACAACAAAAACCTTTACGCGACCTAAATATCAAATAAATGTTTTATTACTGACCATTTTGTTTTATAGAAGGTTTAGTATAACCCTTACTCATTGTTTATCGGACTTTTAAGTTACATAAATGTTTTAAAGTTTTATTTATAAAACTGCTCCTGACATTTATTTTAGATACGCGCAAAACTTGGTGTGTGTGACAAAAAAGTGTACGGAAAAATAATACAAGGTAATTTTATAAGATTTGTAATAGAAATTATTGTTCTATATATTGAGCGTTTGCACATTTGGCATGAGCTGAATTCGTATGGGAAGGTCACTTTACCGTTAAAGTTTATGATGATATACAGTGTTTTGCTGTCGCGCTCTTAATATATCCGAAATAATTATAATTTATAACAATATTTCTTCATATTTTATTATAGTTAAGGTTAGCCATTTTGGAACAAGTCATGGATTTATACTTATACGACTACAATATAACTTTATCTTAAGTAAAGGTTTTTATAACGACTACAAATTGTCCGCCATTACTAAGCCGCCGTTACTAGTCCGCCACTTCGTTTGTACCGTTTCCACGATGTAACGTCCATGGTTTTTTTCTTTTAAATAGTACTGTGATGCTCACGAAATGGCGAATGATGTTTTATAATATTAATTTCAAATCGACTATAAATTGCATGATGTTTTATAACCGTAACTTAAAATCAATTTAAAAACATATAGTCCAATAAAAGAAATATAACGAGTTCGGCAACAACTAAAGGTTTTTCAAAGTTTTTGTTTGACGTTAATATAACCAACTGTTGAATAAAGGGTAGATAACAGTCCCGCTGATATCGTTTTGTCATATTGAAGTTACCTTCAATACCGCTATATAACTGTCGAGATAAGGTTTTATGATATCACTTATACAACAATAAAATTATGTAGACGTTGTAAAAATGACCTTATTACGACGGTTCTGTTTTTTCTAAACCCTTTATAAGACGAAAACGTTTATACAACTTTGAACATCATTAAGTAAACGTTTTCTTTAAAACCTCTACATGATTGTTGTATAATTAAGTCGCAAAAACGTTTATTTACCATAGTAATTATACTATTTGGTAGGACGACTAAACTATCAGATTTATAACGTTTATCTGACTAACAGGTTAACTAAAAACGACTATAAAACTCTTATATGACTAAAGATCGTATAACTCTTAATTTATATGACTTCTTTGCTAGTTGGGATATTTTATCCACACAGTGCGGGCTGAGGTTTATTTATGCCTCAAGAAACGGCGGCACCGAGCGGGATGCTGGCGGCGCGGGAGTCGACCGCTGACCATTAGTGCGGCTATAGTTGTCGATAAAGACTATACAGTACCGGTCAAAAGTTTAAGTTTCGATACAAAATAGGCTTTCAAGTGATAATTTTTTTAGTGTTTACAGCAAAATATTTTTTCTACTTATATAATTATTAGGTACTGATTCAAGAGCTATTTAATATTAATTTATCTTAAAATCAGAACAATTTTATACATCGGATCAGATAATAATTCGTATTCGTAGGCAAGTGAAATTGTAATTTTTTGATGATTATTATATTAGTATGAACATCGCACGGGCATGGCTGCCAAAAGCTGTCACAGCTGCCTCGGGTGTCCGAGCTGTTCGAAAGTAACGGTTAAATAAAAAGGAATAACTAAATAATCAGTAATATATTAGCTGAAAACTAGTGTCAACTTAAATGCTGGAAAAATGATAGCCCAAAAAGTCGAATTTGTATCAAAATCGTGGTGCGAACTTAAATTTTTGACTGGTACTGTAAGATAAGATATAAACACTGTGAATCATCCCTTATTACATATCATCTCTATATATCAGGTAAACATACAGAAAGAAGTGGTTCACAATTTGCACAGGCATGCAGCCGGAATGTTTGATAGTTTAGAAGTTATTTGTCAATTATCTTTTGTCCTTATAATGTCATCCACTGGGCCGCTAACTTTATTTACTCGAGTTAGAAATAATAAATATGTCATCAATGCATTAGATTAACTTGATTTTTAATAGAAAAAACCGACTTTTCAATAGAGATGCACCAGATATCCGGTAACTATCCGGTATCCGGCGTATCCGGCCTATATTTCAACATTCGGCCGGATACCGGATAGTGACTTACTATCCTGCCGGATACCGGATAGTAACTTAGCTTAATTTTTGGGATTGGGGTAAACAAATTGAACATAAAAAAGTAAAAGACGGTAAAGTTTTTAATAATAATCATTTAATCGTTCAAACAACTCGTTTATTATTATATTATAATTATCTGGTCTTTCACCATTATATAAAAAAGTATTGATTGTGCCTCACTAATACGTATATTCAAAGTCAACCAAGGGCAAATTGTGGTGTATAAAAACAAGTTTTTCTGCATTTTTCGGTAATAAACGATTTCTCTTATTTTCATAAACAAGACCCGCCTCGGAAAAGAGTCTCTCGCTATAAACACTGCTACAAGGTGAACAGAGATAAATTTGGGCAAATTTTACCAAAATTGGGAACTGATTGCCATTTGCTGCCCACCATGCGTAAGGATCACTTTGGCGACTAACACGAACCATTTTCAAATAAAAGTCAAGCTCACTAGAGTGAAATGCATGACAAACCTGAGCTAGTAATTTTTGTTATTTCCTCGCACGGTTTGAGAAGACTAATGCATTGCTCCATTAAGCTCCACTGCTGAGGAGTCAAGTTATTTAGTTTGTCGTGCTCGGCAATATACAAGGAAACAGCTCGTTTCTGTTCCAATAATCGCTCTTGTAAGTAATAAGCCGAATTCCAGCGCGTACCGATATCTTGCACCAACTGATGTTCAGGTAGCTTTAACTCTGTTTGAATTGCCCTCAGTTTTTCTTGTGCCAATCCAGAATGATTAAAATGAGTTACGATACGTCTAGATGCATTCAACATCTCCACTAACTCGGGTTGAATTTTAATTGAATCCTTAACTACCCGTTGCAGTGAGTGAATAAAACATCTAGCTGAGTCGTATTCAGCTACTCGAACACCCTTCACCAGGTTTACGCCACTATCATGCACAACAATGTGTAGTTTATTCAACAAAATATTCCACCGTTAAGTTCGTTCGCTATGTTCTCTCCGGTGTGAGATTCTGAAAAGGGCTTCATTGCCAAAACACCGCATGATCGAGTTTGAAATCAGGAAATACCCAGTGGGTCGTGAAGCTCAGAAAACTTTCGTTATTGTGGTCGCATGTCCATATATCTGACGTAACAGAAATGGCAGCGTTTAAAATATTTTGCATCATTTTTTTGTTAATTCGGTCATAAATGTCAGGTATTATTTTTTCAGTGATATATGTGCGACTGGGCATCTTATATCTAGGCAACGCCTTTTGCATAAGTCTGTTAAATCCAACGCGGTCAACAACGGCTAGTGGTTCGTTATCTAACGCAATCATTTCACCAATCAAATAATGAAATTCCTTTGATTTTGAATCATTTATCCCCCAATATTATTTTCGCTCCACAGTTTCAGCTAAAGTTAATTGTTTTTGCAACGACGGTTGAGTGGGGACGGTGACAGTAGTCCTTGTAGATGAGCTCGTCGAAACAGCGGGTCCACCACTAGAAGACAGTCCGCCATAGATCTTCATAAATTTAGCGAAATGCTTTGCTTGCAGGTGGTTTTTCATACACGATGTCCCAGCTTTTTTTCCTTTGCAGAGTAAACAAACGGCGTATTTAGCGTCTTCTTTATCCAACTCAAAATAATTCCAAAGCGGAGATCTCTTGGATGCCATTTTTCAGTATAACTACTACTCAAACAGTCGTTAAAATGTCATAAGTAACCACTAGAACACGAAACACTAATTTATTTATATCGAAATACGCGAACGCACGTGTAATATAGAAGATGTTACTCAGTACTGACATAATAAAACTGGTTACCTACCTAGAAATGGCTCCGCGCAAGCTATCCCTGCAAAACAGGTCAAAACTTACACGTCGCGCCCCCTGCTAACTCAAAATGTAGGTATTGTACCGCCGGCCGAATATTCGGCGGCCGGATACCGAACATTCGGCGGGTGGTCAGGCCGAATATCCGGTATCCGGCCAAACAACTATCCGTTGCTACTCTACTTTTCAACCTCAGACTCGGACTTAGGTCTAGGTCCTGGTCCGAGTCTGGTACCGGGTTCGGTACTCAGTTCCAGTCCCAGTCGAAGGAAATCGAAATCAGCAAACGACGTGTACTATGCATTGTTGAAGGGTTCCGTTCAAATCATCGTCAGCAGTTCCAGTTCATCAAATGCGACAGTTAGGGCTTGCATTCCGGAATTCCGGAATTTCGAAATATCGGAATTTCGGACTGATTTTGCTGTTTTTACAGTTCCGGAATTGACACAGCTAATATCGGAATTCCGGAATTAAATAAAAGTGTTTTTATTATATGGAAAAACATAAAATATCAACACGATTATGATAATCAGGTACAGAATACAGGATACAAAGCCACCACAATATATATCGATAAGTAGTTCTAACCACAAATTGTGTTGTTTTATTTTCTGTAAAATAAACTGTGTTTACTAAATACTAGGTACTACTAAACCACGAAAACTGGCCAAAGTAAACAACGATCCTGTACCAGATTTTAATTATCAATTGGGTTACAATTATTTACCGTTATTTTTCTTTTAGCCCTTCGATAATTATACGCATTACTATTTACATATGTCGAAGAATCTTAAACTTTGACTTAAGTCTCTACTTGGTCTAATATCAAGTAGCATTCCAAAAAAGTAAAATTTTGGTATCTGTAATTAAAGTTTACAGGTACGTAACTGATTGTTGCCAAGATTGTAACATGTAAAATGACTAATGTTTCTAATTTGAATTACCATACCTATCAGTACTAAGCATTTTGTATAAGAACTTAACCTTAATTTATTAATGGACAATACAATGTGCCCATGAGGAAAAAGAAAAATAATTAACAGCGGATTTATGACTAGATTTGAAGTTTAAAGTGTAGTATAAAGTTTACCGGATGACGTCTATTTTAAGAGAAAATGTTTTTTATTTAAACCGTTTTAGCCCGTTACGCATTTTAGGTAGGTAACGATTTTATCGCTGTGTTGCCTTCAACAACTCTCTTCTTCTTCTAACACTCTCGTTAGTAATTCCGTGCTTACCTCCCTTGATGCACAATGTACAATCATCATCATCATTACTTAAGAGCTACGCTCTTGTCGGTGGAGTGATCGCCATTCCTCTCTATTCTATGCAAGCCTTCTGACATCTGAGTACGACTCGACAGCTACTTTTTCTTTTAATTGGCTGAGGTATGTAATTCTTGGCCTTCCTCTACTTCTCTTGCCCTCGATCTTCCCCTCTAGGATATTCAGAAAGAAGCTGTCGTGTCGTATCAGGTGGCCCATCATCGTGCCTCTCCTATTTTTTATTGTTTCCAGTAGGCATCGCTTTTCTCCTACCATTTTGAGTACTTCCTCATTCGTCTTTCTTTCCGTCCAGCTAATCCTTTCCATCCTCCGCCAACACCACACTTCAAATGCTTAAGTGTCAGTGTCCACGTCTCACACGCATATAACGCAATCCTCCAAATATACTTTAATTAAACGTTTCTTCACTTTCTTAGAGATATGTGCCCTCAGCAGGTGCTTTTTGTTATTAAAAGCTTTTTTGGCCATAGCAATTCTCTGCGTGATATCTTCTGCGTGGTTACTTGCTCTATTGCTGTATTACTTACTTACTTACTCACTGGCGCACCGACCCAAAGCGAGTCCTGGCCTCCGACACGAGTTGTCGCCACCGGTCCCGATCTTGCGCTGCTTCCCTCCAATCTGTTTCCGCTCGCGCAAGTCCAACTCGACGACGTCGCTCCACCGGTACCTGGGACGCCCGACAGGTCTTCGCCCTAGTGGACGACCCAAGTATGCGCGTTTAGCACCCCGATCTTCCTCCATCCTTATGACGTGACTCAGCCAGCGGAGACGATGGGCTTTGGTTTGGCCAATTATATCGGGCTCGGGTATAAGATCTCTGATCTCGGCGTTTTTCCGGATTCTGAAGCTATTGCTGTATTATCTAGTATAATTGGGTTATGTTTGGATGGGCGTTTTGAAATAGTGAGTGCTTTGGTTTTCTTACAATTTATTTTGAGCCCGAATCGTTTGAACATTTTTGCAAATCTTATAAATTGAATTTTCTGTCCGTTAAACTTGACTCCCCCTAAATCTGATTCTACAATGTACAATAATTACCTAAAACTTTAAAATGCATTTTTGCGATAATAAAATTATTTTTTATGTAGTGCAGCATTCGAAACACACAAAAAAATTTGCTTCTTTTAGCCTCAGGAATATGATGTTAAATTGTTTCCCTTTCCTCATGGGTATCTTGTATACAAATAACATAGCAATTTTACGTTTTATTTAAATATGACCTAGATTTACAAAATTTTCGTTAATTCCGGAACTAGTATCGGAATTCCGGAATTGAAGTGTAATATCGGAAATCAGTTCCGGAACTGGAAATGGTCCGATATTGCAAGCCCTAGCGACAGTTTTGAATGAAAATGCTTGATTTTTTGATGAAAATTCAAAAATGTCTAAAGATAAGCATAATACGTATGATTTTAAGATTTGAGGAGACCCCCGACCCGATATCTTGTTGACCATCATCATACAAGAATCATAAAAAAAATAATTACATACTAAACGAATTGATAATCTATTTTTTAGATTTCGCTACCCCAATATTACACGGTTCTATGTTACATTTTCGAGTTACGAGTTCGTAATTGAATTTGGAACTAAGTGTCAATATGACAATGTTCAAATTTCAAGTTGATGAAAGTGCAACATGGAACCTTGTAATATTGGGGCGGCGATTTGGAAGTCGGTAAAAAATGGCGTCTGAGACATTGTATCGAAGATGGTCGACGCGATGATGATGTTTTATCTATAATTCAGCGATAACTGCCATTCCTTTCACTAGACTTAGAGATAATTTAGTGCGTTTTGAGGCCTAACAGACCTCAAAAATTGTTTAGGTATTTTTTCTTTAACTAGAGGTCAGACCCAAGGGCGACGCTAAGTATATTTTAAACATTTACTGACAAATGAAGACCACAAAAAAGAAAACAGCTAAACCTTGTCTAGGCAAAATTATAAAAGGTTTAAGTAACTGCTGAAATTTGAGGTCTATTGGACCTCACCCGCACTGTAAATGAGCTTAGGTTTGGGCTGATTCGATCTCAACCGCACCAGATTAAAGTTCACTACGATTTGTCCCGCAGTGAACGTGTTCCCGACGCAAAATGAGGTGTTACAATTATTCAAAAATGTATATATAACTATACCTCTCTCTTTCACGCACAGCGCACGGCATCGCCGCACACGTATCGTAGGCATATGCGCGGGAAGGCGGGATTTAAAAATATTCGTTTTAAGATTATAGCTGTTAATGTCGATTGCTCGTAAAGCACTTAATATATTTCAAATATTTTATTTTTATTTTGCGTGTTAATAAACATATTATCTAAGAAATAGATCATCGTGGCTGTAGGTTTTTATTGAAACGTCTTATAAGCAAAATAAAATAATAACAGTGAAAAAAAAATAGATGCAACTGTGTCACCGCGGAGAAAAGTTACTAAGACGTTTATATCTTTATTTTGGTCCAATGACCAAATTTTCGAATTGCGCAAGATTTTGTAAGTTATATTTTTTATCAAATAAGGAAAAAAAAATTAAGGTATAGTTTTTTTTGTATACGCTTTACGAAAAAACTGGGGATTTTTTTTCCCTTAATTATAAATCATCTGAAACAATAGAATGAATGCATAATCTCGAGGGTAGAAATTATTGAACGTGCTGTTCCAATTATTGACCTTCAAGTCCTCGACTGGATGAGAAGCTCTCGCGCGGCACTGGGGATTATTGCATGGTGTGAATCTGTATACCCTAAATATTCATTAGAAAAAGCTTCCGAAACTGTAGGATTTAATGTGACCAAAAACTTTTCTTCCCCCGACTATACCTCACCCGGTCTGACGCGGACCGGGATCGCTCGTGACGCGACACAACACACGCCGTCACAACACAGCGCATCAGATAAATGTGAATGCAACGATATTAAATACTTGAAACCGATACCGTTCTGATGCGTCACAACACAACACAACAGACAAATATAAACGTGGCTTAAGACGATCGGCAGCGAGGGAATCCATAAGTTGAAGTGAGAGGCCGATATCAGAACTCGCTCTCGCGCGTATTAGTCGGGGGAAGAAAAGTTTTTGGTCACATTAAATCCTACAGTTTCGGAAGCTTTTTCTAATGAATATTTAGGGTATACAGATTCACACCATGCAATAATCCCCAGTGCCGCGCGAGAGCTTCTCATCCAGTCGAGGACTTGAAGGTCAATAATTGGAACAGCACGTTCAATAATTTCTACCCTCGAGATTATGCATTCATTCTATTGTTTCAGATGATTTATAATTAAGGAAAAAAAAATCCCCAGTTTTTTCGTAAAGCTTATACAAAAAAAAATATGCCTTAATTTTTTTTTCCTTATTTGATAAAAAATATAACTTACAAAATCTTGCGCAATTTTTTGGTATTGTGCCACAACTAATTATTGACAAGAGGTACATTAAAAAAATAAAATGTAGAATTAATGCGCCTGCACGTAAATCAGTTAAAACTGTAAAAAAATAGTTAGCATTGAGTCACTGACGTAATTTTTTCTTTGGATGAGTATAATAATTGTCGGATCATTATAGTAAAAAATCACCATTTGTTTAATTTCTGTTTGATTGTTATGAATTTTAAAAATAATTTTATTTTTTCTTCATTCAGTGGTGACTTTTTAAAATATTATTGTCTTAAATATTCAGTTAGGCCCCTCGGATAATAAATCCCTACTGTAGGATTTATTGTTTCTATTTATTAAACAAGTAAATCTTAATATTGATTTTATGAAAAAACCTCCTCACATTTATCAGGGATAATTAGATTCATATATTCACAAAACGATGTTTTATCATATACCTGAAATAAATATACTGTAGGATGTAATGTAATTTTCTCGAACAAGTTAAAGTTTAGCTCCCCGACTATATGCTTTGCCGTCCCGCCGGTTACCTTAGACAAATGCCGTGGCCAGGGTATTTAGACAAGTTGCCAATCGCTAACGCTTAATCGTCAATTGTAAACGAAAGGCAGCTAACTGTCTTTGTCGCACTAATATGAAAGGTGACAAAGAGGGTAAACTACGATACGCTACTAAGCGTTAGCGATTGGCAACTTGGCTAAGCAACTAGCCAGGCCTTGCCAAGATGCCATTCTGCTATCGTATACGATAAGCGATAAGTCAGGTGACCATAATAATGTATGGAAATGCAAGATGTTTATGAATAAGGGGGTTCGCGTATTTTTTAAAATAAAGTCTATAACATTTCATCATCATCATCAGCCTATTTTAGTCCACTGCTGGACGTAGGCCTCTCCTATTAACTAAGCGTATAGACGCATTAGGAGGTAAATGCCCATAATCGCCACGCTGGGCAAGCGGATTGGCGATCGCAGTAATGTGTCCAATATGATGACGCTGCTGCCCATCATCAATCTTGTAGAATGGTCAATGACACTTCAATCCCTTAGTCGACTCTTACGACACCCGCAGGAGGAGTTGGGGTGGTGACAAATGTATTCTTACTGCCGTCACCACACGGCAAATAACGGCTATAACATTTAACCCACTCGAACTTTGCTTGTAAACTCCTTTAGCATCGTTTTTCTCAAGCTACTACCCTTATTAGGACAGAGAATTATTTTTCTGCAACTGAGAAACAGAGGTCAATTTATAAATAAGTTTGGCACCTGGATTCAGAAAATGTATGTGAAAAGTGGAAGGGGTAAGTGGAAAGGGGTGATTTTTGGTGGGAAATTATTTCCCCTTGTTCAATGAAGACTAAGAGAAAAATGGCCTTAAAATTCCAGATTTTTTTGTTTCATTGCAGTTTTTTGAATGATTTTTAATATTTCGGTTAAAAAAAAATGCGAATTGATTTGTGCTAAATCATCAATTCATCACCATCGAAGTCAGTTAGGTACCTACTCCAAACATTTGATCTAAACGCATTATCTATCATGATTTCATCATCGGGCTTACTTAAGTAAGTTTCTGATAGACCATCGTCGTAAAATTCGTCATAGTCAGAATCAATATCATCTGATCATCATCATCATCATCATCATCAGCCAATTGACGTCCACTGCTGGACATAGGCCTCCCCCAGAGAGTTCCACAAAGATCGGTCGTGAGCTGTCCGCATCCATTGGGCACCCGCAACCTTTACCAGGTTGTCGCTCCATCTTGTGGGGAGCCTTCCCACGCTGCGCCGTCCAGTGCGTGGTCGCCACTCGAGAACACGCCGACCCCACCGGTCATCGGTCCTCCGGGCAATATGGCCAGCCCACTGCCACTTCAACCTGGCGATTCTTCAGGCTTTGTCAGTCACTTTCGTTCTTCTGCGGATCTCGTCATTCCTGATGCGATCTCGCAGAGAATCGCGAGAAAGAGCATTGCCCTCTCCATCGCTCGTTGAGTGACTCTGAGCCTCCTAATTAGTCCCATAGTGAACGACGAAGATCCGTAAGTAATCACTGGCAACACACACTGGTCGAAGACTTTTGACTTGAGACACTGCGGTATATTGGACGATAAAATATTGCGTAGTCTCCCGAACGCCGCCCAACCAAGTCTGATTCGACGATTGATCTCCTTCTCGAAGTTGGACTTACCCAGCTGGACTGTTTGTCCCAGGTATACATATTCGTCAACGACTTCGAGTGTAGAGTTTCAAACTTTCACCGGAGTTGGTATCACATGGACGTTCGACATGATTTTCGTTTTGTCCATGTTCATCTTAAGACCAACATCTTCAGAGACTACTGAGATCATCGAGCATAGTACTTAAGTCCTCCATGATCTCAGCCATGACTACTATATCGTCGGCAAACCGAAGGTGAGTGATGTACTCGCCATTGATGTTAATGCTATATCCCCTCCAGTCCAGAACCTTGAAAACATCTTCCAGTGCAGCGGTGAATAATTTAGGAAAGATAACATCTCCTTATCTCACTCCCCGCTGCAATGGAATTGGTTTCGAGTTCCGGTCCTGGAGGCGAACTGACATATTGGCGTTCTCGTACAGGCACTTCAGCACTTCAATGTACCGGTAGTCTACTTGGCACCGCTGGAGAGACTGTAGTACAGCCCACGTCTCGATCGAATCAAAGGCTTTTTCGTAGTCCACAAACGCTTAGCCAGAGGGGCAAGTTATACTCCTCGGACTTCTGTATTACTTGACGGAGCGTGTGTATGTGGTCTACGGTGCCGAAGCCTTTTCTGAAACCGGCTTGTTCAGGAGGCTGGAAGTCGTCGAGCCTGCGTGTGAGACGGTTTGTGATTATGGCAAACCCCCCCCCAAAATATGCTGAGTACAATCAAAAAATGGCCCCGAGGTACCGGCGACTCCCGGTGCTCTGGCTTTGGTAGCGGTCAGGGCACTAGCGGAGTCATCGTGCGAAGAATCATCTGATAAGTCTGATAAATTGTAAAAATGGTCTACTACATCTTCTATCTCCTACGGAATATTTTCTTAGGCGGTGCTATTTTGTAGTGAATTTAAAAGGAATATAAAACAATAATAAGAACATCAGGATAACGTACGAATCACAAAACCTATATGCATGGTAAAAAGTTATAAACGGGTACTGATTGAGTACATCTGAGTTTAAAAAAAAACAATAAAACGTTAATTTTAGTGAAATTCGTATTACAACACAATAATTTGTTTAATATTTGAGAAAACGTATTATATGACCACTTTTGCAATCATTTTTTTAATGCCATGAATAAACAAAGGGAATTATTTTCCCACTTGGACGTTTAACTTCAAAGGACAATTTATTAGGAAAATCAATAGTTTGAAACAGTATTTTATATTTGTAATAACAACTAATACATAATACTCTATGAAACTGGCAGCAAAAACTTCTTACCTGATTTTTTTATCTTAAATCCAAGCACACTTCGCCGAAAAACACAGTTTTTTACAATTTTTCACTATCTTTGACTTTGACATTGACAGTTGTTGACATAATGAAGATTGAGTGAAAAGTGTTGCCAATAAAATAAATCGAATGTTAACCAGAAGTAAGGAAACACATAGTAAACTTTATAAAGTATTGCTGTGTAAAAAAATACTCGGTCGTAATACGAATAGACGAAGTGGGAAATAATATCCCCTTGTACTAATAAGGGTTAAAAAGATTCTTTAACACTTGAGTACATAGTTCGCTGGTAGAATTTACATGATATTTATTTTATACCGTAGCTGTGGAATCTAAACTTAAGTTTTTACTCTGTTTATTTTTATTGTGTAAACAAGAACTCTTCTTTTTAGCCATTCTATCCTCTTTGGCAATTCACTTCTCAAACACGGAGTAAGTATTTCCTTCCAATACTCTCACCTAAAAATACCAAGTATTTCCATCAAAAACGAACCTCTACGACTCACCTCATGAATATTTTCCGCAGACTCGTAAAAAACCGATCCCGCGATGATTATTATAATAAGAAACGATCAACGAAACCGGTTTATTGTTTTTCCTTTTCCCTCATTTTCTTAGGTAATTCCAAGTGGGTTTTTTACGGTGTACGCGAATACACGGTAAATATTCAGAGGTGTTTTTCGTACTTTCTTGTTCCTATGGACACTCAAAAAATTGGATCCTTAGACAAGTCTACAACCTTGTCATAATGACACGTAGTAACAAGTTTCTTACAATTTGATTTATGGCGTTAAGTACTTTGATTTAGATCATTTCACGTCTATAAGTCCGGGTATTTTAGCTAAGTCATTTTACTGTATCTCTTAAGTAAGTAGCGTTTTCTATAAACCTGTTTTAATCAGATACACTAGATTGCTTAGATTGGAGTTACCCCTTGAGATAGCAATTCATGCTTTTATTACCAAATAAAAAGAAGATAACGAGCAAATTGAACAGGCCAATAAACTATTTCCAACTTTAATCCCAATATTGGCTTTGAGAGAGGCGAGGTTTTGAGGGGCCCGTACGCTACGAAGTATTAGCCTTAGGCACTGGTCTCACCGCGAGCTACTAAGCTATGAACTATAGGCTATAAATACGAACAAAAGATACACACTCTCGTGCAAAAAAGAGGCACGGCTATACTCGCCCGGCGGTGATAGCTGATAGCTGCGAGTATCGCCGTGTCTCTTTTATTTACACGGGAGTACGTATCTTTTGTTCGTGTTTATAGCCCATAGTTCATAGCTTAGTAGCTCGCGGTGAGACCAGTGCATTAGACATCGACAACACTTTTAAAGCCATGATACTAATTTAAAAATATGTTTAACCTCGTAAAACCCAATGTACATTACAATGTACATAGTTGCAATTCAATTTGAATGTTTCATGAACCAACTAAAGTAGAATTTCTTTTGCTTCATTGCTTTTTGAAACAAACGGCTCGTTTTTCCACGGAAGATCAGCGTCTGGTTATCCAGGTACTCTGACATATGCTGAGTGGCAGCCTTTTCTAATTTTTAATGATACTAGTTTAGCGTCCTGAATAAATAACATTTCTTCTTATTCTTCCTAAACGATATTCTTTGCAATTAACATATATAGAAAAAGGTTCGAATAAAAAATAGGAAATATGTGGCTTTACGAGGATAAATTCT